>JAWQFJ010000655.1:34222-60751 GCA_034096865.1 Theodoxus fluviatilis
TAGAGTGAGAGCTTAGAGGCTGTCTGCTGTCCTGTCTGGCTTAGAGTGAGAGCTTAGAGGCTGTCTGCTGTCCTGTCTGACATAGAGTGAGAGCTTAGAGGCTGTCTGCTGTCCTGTCTGATGTAGAGTGAGAGCTTAGAGGCTGTCTGCTGTCCTGTCTGGCTTAGAGTGAGAGCTTAGAGGCTGTCTGCTGTCCTGTCTGACATAGAGTGAGAGCTTAGAGGCTGTCTGCTGTCCTGTCTGACATAGAGTGAGAGCTTAGAGGCTGTCTGCTGTCCTGTCTGACTTAGAGTGAGAGCTTAGAGGCTGTCTGCTGTCCTGTCTGGCTTAGAGTGAGAGCTTAGAGGCTGTCTGCTGTCCTGTCTGGCATAGAGTGAGAGCTTAGAGGCTGTCTGCTGTCCTGTCTGACATAGAGTGAGAGCTTAGAGGCTGTCTGCTGTCCTGTCTGGCTTAGAGTGAGAGCTTAGAGGCTGTCTGCTGTCCTGTCTGACATAGAGTGAGAGCTTAGAGAGGCTGTCTGCTGTCCTGTCTGACATAGAGTGAGAGCTTAGAGGCTGTCTGCTGTCCTGTCTGACATAGAGTGAGAGCTTAGAGGCTGTCTGCTGTCCTGTCTGACATAGAGTGAGAGCTTAGAGGCTGTCTGCTGTCCTGTCTGACATAGAGTGAGAGCTTAGAGGCTGTCTGCTGTCCTGTCTGGCTTAGAGTGAGAGCTTAGAGGCTGTCTGCTGTCCTGTCTGACGTAGAGTGAGAGCTTAGAGCTGTCTGCTGTCCTGTCTGGCATAGAGTGAGAGCTTAGAGGCTGTCTGCTGTCCTGTCTGGCTTAGAGTGAGAGCTTAGAGGCTGTCTGCTGTCCTGTCTGACATAGAGTGAGAGCTTAGAGGCTGTCTGCTGTCCTGTCTGACATAGAGTGAGAGCTTAGAGGCTGCCTGCTGTCCTGTCTGACATAGAGTGAGAGCTTAGAGGCTGTCTGCTGTCCTGTCTGACATAGAGTGAGAGCTTAGAGACTGTCTGCTGTCCTGTCTGGCTTGGAGTGAGAGCTTAGAGGCTGTCTGCTGTCCTGCCTGACATAGAGTGAGAGCTTAGAGGCTGTCTGCTGTCCTGTCTGACATAGAGTGAGAGCTTAGGGGCTGTCTGCTGTCCTATCTGGCTGAGAGTGAGAGCTTAGAGGCTGTCTGCTGTGCTGTCTGGCTTAGAGTGAGAGCTTAGAGGCTGCCTTTTCAGCTTGATCTTGTATCACTTGCCTGGACCATTGCAGATGGTTTTGACAATTTAGACGTTGACGTGTTGAAGTAGATTTCTGCTGCCAATTGCAGGAAATTTCATGCGTAATCCTTTGTTGTTCATCTCTGTCATCACTGTCATGGCTCTATTGTTACAGTCATTGTTGTTTTCATTTCAGCAACTGTACCGGAAAAAGCCAGGCATGACGATGAATGCTGCCCGATTAGATGCCAACATCAACAAGAACCGCTATCGTGACATCTCTCCGTGTGAGTTGATGCTATCAAGATGATGTTGTAGTCTGCTTTGACAATTGGTAATGGATCTCTGTGTTACTACACAGATGGGACAGAAACATTAGAATCAGATCTTGTCCTTGTAATACATTAATAAAGTTGTGATGTTAAAGCAGATAATGTGCTGTCATTGTCAAGGATGACGAGGATGACAATGTAGTCTGCATGAAGACTGACAAATTAGTCAATGATCTCTGTGTTACTACACAGATTTGACAGAGGGATCAGAATTAAAGTTTGTCTTTGTAATACATTAATGGAGTCATGATGTTAAAGGAGATGATGTGCTGTCATTGCTATTTAATAACTAATCCTTTTTGTTGCAGATGATCAAACAAGAGTTGTGCTGAAGAATGGAGAATACATCAATGCAAATTATGTGAATGTAAGTTTTGCTGTGATTCTCTGTGTCTGCCTGTCTCTTTTTTAACCTGCCCATCTCTCCCTGCCTTCCTGTCTGCCTGCCTGCCTGTCTCTTCTTTTAACCTGCCCATCTCTCCCTGCCTTCCTGTCTGTCTGCCTGCCTGTCTCTTCTTTTAACCTGCCCATCTCTCCCTGCCTTCCTGTCTGTCTGCCTGCCTGTCTCTTCTTTTAACCTGCCCATCTCTCCCTGCCTTCCTGTCTGCCTGCCTGCCTGTCTCTTCTTTTAACCTGCCCATCTCTCCCTGCCTTCCTGTCTGCCTGCCTGCCTGTCTCTTCTTTTAACCTGCCCATCTCTCCCTGCCTTCCTGTCTGTCTGTCTGCCTGCCTGTCTCTTCTTTTAACCTGCCCATCTCTCCCTGCCTTCCTGTCTGTCTGCCTGCCTGTCTCTTCTTTTAACCTGCCCATCTCTCCCTGCCTTCCTGTCTGTCTGCCTATCTGTCTCTTTTTTAACCTGCCCATCTCTCCCTGCCTTCCTGTCTGCCTGCCTGCCTGTCTCTTTTTTAACCTGCCCATCTCTCCCTGCCTTCCTGTCTGCCTGCCTGCCTGTCTCTTCTTTTAACCTGCCCATTTCTCCCTGCCTTCCTGTCTGCCTGCCTGACTGTCTCTTCTTTTAACCTGCCCATCTCTCCCTGCCTTCCTGTCTGTCTGCCTTCCTGTCTCTTCTTTTAACCTGCCCATCTCTCCCTGCATTCCTGTCTGTCTGCCTTTCTGTCTCTTCTTTTAACCTGCCCATCTCTCCCTGCCTTCCTGTCTGTCTGCCTGTCTGTCTCTTTTTTAACCTGCCCATCTCTCCCTGCATTCCTGTCTGTCTGCCTTCCTGTCTATCTGCCTTCCTGTCTGTCTGCATTCCTGTCTGTCTGCCTTCCTGTCTGTCTGCCTCTCTATGGGGGTGTGGGGGTGGGTGGGTTTGTTAACTGTATGTCTGTCTTTCTTCCTTTTTCTGAAAAGGTAAAAATTGTTTATTTCTCAGTTCACATGCACATGTAGATTGATATACATATATATATATGTCTGTCAAAATGAGTCATTTAAGGTCATTATTCACTTCAAGGTTTACTGTCTTTTTTCTTCCTTTTTTAAAAATTGGACAGTTCTAAATAATGTTCCTTGTCATAAAGTGTGCCGTCTGGTTTTGGTACCGAGAGTTCTTAATAATGTTTAAAGTCATTTTCATAAAGTGTGCTGTCTGGTTTTTGGTACGGACAGTTCTTATTCCATTTTTAGTCGTCACAAGGTATGCTGTCTGGTTTTATTATGGACAGTTCTAGATCATCTTCAAGACTTTGTCATAAAGTGTGCTGTCTGGTTTTATTATGGACAGTTCTAGATCATCTTCAAGACTTTGTCATAAAGTGTGCTGTCTGGTTTTATTATGGACAGTTCTAGATCATGTTTGAGTCATGGTCATGCAACAACTTTGGCAGATGGAGATTCCAGGGTCTGGAGTGGTCAACCGCTACATCGCTGCCCAGGGTCCACTGCCCAGCACCTGCACCGACTTCTGGCAGGTGAGGCCTGGCTCCTCTCCCCTTGGCGCCCGCAGACTTTCAGTGCATCTAGAAGTGGCAGTCAATTGGATTTTACAAGTCAAACAGTTCTGTAGTACGGAAGCAGTTGCATGTTCTATGCACCTGAAGTCATGGCAATTTCCTCATTGTTGAATGCAAAAGACAGAAACTGAGAAACATGGTTTGGTTTGTGGGAATGAGTACAGTTGCATTGAAACAGTGGTGATAATGACTCCTGTAGCATGAAGACTTCATGTTTGGAAAGTGTCAAAGAGACTTGCTTTTATTATTTTCAATACGTGACAATCCTAAGAAAAGTACTGTAAGCAAGACAGGGTTGTAAAATCTTGTAGATGTGATACAAAAATCACCAATATCTAATAAACAGTAACATCCCTAAATTGCACATGCATGGTCACAAGTCAGTTGAAAAATGTACAGTCACTTGTACTTCTTTTTCTCCTGACACTCTCAGCTCTACCCCCTGTGCACTTCATCAGCTCTGGCATCACCATGCTGACACTACTGCTGCAGTAGTGTCACCACTCGCTGAATGCTGTCACTTGGTTGCTCAATGCTGCCTGTGCTACTGCAGATGGTGTGGGAGCAGCACTCGACGCTGGTGGTGATGTTGACCACCAAGGTGGAGCGAGGCCGAGTCAAATGCCATCAGTACTGGCCAGAGCTCTATGAGACAGAAGACTTCGGCGCCCTGCAGATCACCTGTGCCAAGGAGGAGGAGACACCTTCTTTCGCCTTCCGAGAGTTCACGCTGACTCACGTGGAAACCAGCGAGGAGCGCCACATCCGCCACATGCAGTACATCGCCTGGCCCGACCACGGCGTGCCTGACGACCCCTCCGACTTCCTGCAGTTTGTGGTGAAGGTGCGACAGAACCGTGCGGGCGTGGTGGAGCCCACGGTGGTCCACTGCAGGTAGGATCTGCCTTCAATCTGCCTTCAGTCTGCCTTCTGTCTGCCTTCAGTCTGCCTTCTGTCTGTCTTCAGTCTGCTATCTGTCTGCCTCCAGTCTGCCTCCAGTCTGCCTCCAGTCTGCCTCCAGTCTGCGTTCTGTCTGCGTTCTGTCTGCCTCCAGTCTGCCTTCTGTCTGCCTTCTGCCTGACCCCAGTCTGCCTTCTGTCTGCCTTCTGTCTGCCTCCAGTCTGCCTTCTGACTGTCCCCAGTCTGCCTTCTGTCTGCCTCCAGTCTGCCTCCAGTCTGCCTCCAGTCTGCCTTCTGTCTGCCTTCATCTGCCTGCAGCCTTCTGTCTGCCTCCAGTCTGCCTCCAGTCTGCCTTCTGCCTGTCCCCAGTCTGCCTCCAGTCTGCCTCCAGTCTGCCTTCTGTCTGCCTTCAGTCTGCCTCCAGTCTGCCTTCTGTCTGCCTCCAGTCTGCCTCCAGTCTGCCTTCTGTCTGCCTCCAGTCTGCCTTCTGTCTGCCTCCAGTCTGCCTCCTGTCTGCCTCCAGTCTGCCTTCTGTCTGCCTTCAGTCTGCCTTCTGTCTGCCTTCTGTCTGCCTTCTGTCTGCCTCCAGTCTGCCTTCTGTCTGCCTCCAGTCTGCCTCCAGTCTGCCTCCAGTCTGCCTTCTGTCTGCCTTCTGTCTGCCTTCTGTCTGCCTCCAGTCTGCCTCCAGTCTGCCTTCAGTCTGCCTCCAGTCTGCCTTCTGTCTGCCTCCAGTCTGCCTCCAGTCTGCCTTCTGTCTGCCTTCAGTCTGCCTTCTGTCTGCCTCCAGTCTGCCTTCTGTCTGCCTCCAGTCTGCCTTCAGTCTGCCTCCAGTCTGCCTTCTGTCTGCCTTCAGTCTGCCTTCATCTGCCTTCAGTCTGCCTCCAGTCTGCCTTCTGTCTGCCTCCAGTCTGCTTCCAGTCTGCCTTCTGTCTGCCTCCAGTCTGCCTTCTGTCTGCCTCCAGTCTGCCTTCTGTCTGCCTCCAGTCTGCCTCCAGTCTGCCTTCAGTCTGCCTTCTGTCTGCCTTCTCTCTGCCTTCTGTCTACCTTCTGTCTGCCTCCAGTCTGCCTCCAGTCTTCTTTCTGTCTGCCTCCAGTCTGCCTTCTGTCTGCCTTCTGTCTGCCTTCAGTCTGCCTCCAGTCTGCCTCCAGTCTGCCTTCTGACTGCCTCCAGTCTGCCTTCTGTCTGCCTTCAGTCTGCCTCCAGTCTGCATTCTGTCTGCCTCCAGTCTGCCTCCAGTCTGCCTTCTGTCTGCCTTCTGTCTGCCTCCAGTCTGCCTCCAGTCTGCCTCCAGTCTGCCTTCAGTCTGCCTCCTGTCTGCCTTCTGTCTGCCTCCAGTCTGCCTCCAGTCTGCCTTCTGTCTGCCTCCAGTCTGCCTTCAGTCTGCCTTCTGCCTGCCTTCTGTCTGCCTTCAGTCTGCCTTCAGTCTGCCTCCAGTCTGCCTTCTGTCTGCCTCCAGTCTGCCTTCTGTCTGCCTCCAGTCTGCCTCCAGTCTGCTTCCAGTCTGCCTTCTGTCTGCCTCCAGTCTGCCTTCTGTCTGCCTTCAGTCTGCCTTCAGTCTGCCTTCTGTCTGGCTTCAGTCTGCCTTCTGTCTGCCTCCAGTCTGCCTTCAGTCTGCTTTCTGTCTGCCTTCAGTCTGCCTTCAGTCTGCCTTCTGTCTGGCTTCAGTCTGCCTTCTGTCTGCCTCCAGTCTGCCTCCTGTCTGCCTCCAGTCTGCCTCCAGTCTGCCTTCTGTCTGCCTTCTGTCTGCCTCCAGTCTGCCTTCTGTCTGCCTCCAGTCTGCCTTCTGTCTGCCTCCAGTCTGCCTTCTGTCTGCCTCCAGTCTGCCTCCAGTCTGCTTCCAGTCTGCCTTCTGTCTGCCTCCAGTCTGCCTTCAGTCTGCTTTCTGTCTGCCTTCAGTCTGCCTCCAGTCTGCCTCAGTCTGCCCCAGTCTGCCTCAGTCTGCCTCTCTGTCTGCCTTCAGTCTGCCTCCTGTCTCCCTCCAGTCTGCCTCCAGTCTGCCTTCAGTCTGCCTCCTCCAGTCTGCCTTCTGTCTGCCTTCAGTCTGCCTCCAGTCTGCCTTCTGTCTGCCTCCAGTCTGCCTTCAGTCTGCCTCCAGTCTGCCTCCAGTCTGCCTTCAGTCTGCCTCCAGTCTGCCTTCTGTCTGCCTCAGTCTGCCTCCAGTCTGCCTCAGTCTGCCTCAGTCTGCCTCAGTCTGCCTTCTGTCTGCCTCCAGTCTGCCTCCAGTCTGCCTTCTGTCTGCCTCCAGTCTGCCTCCAGTCTGCCTCAGTCTGCCTTCTGTCTGCCTTCAGTCTGCCTCCAGTCTGCCTTCTGTCTGCCTCCAGTCTGCCTCCAGTCTGCCTTCAGTCTGCCTTCTGTCTGCCTCAGTCTGCCTCCAGTCTGCCTTCTGTCTGCCTCCAGTCTGCCTCCAGTCTGCCTTCAGTCTGCCTCAGTCTGCCTCAGTCTGCCCCAGTCTGCCTCAGTCTGCCTCAGTCTGCCTCAGTCTGCCTCAGTCTGCCTCAGTCTGCCTCAGTCTGCCTCAGTCTGCCTCTGTCTGCCTCAGTCTGCCCCAGTCTGCCTCAGTCTGCCTCAGTCTGCCTCAGTCTGCCTCAGTCTGCCTCAGTCTGCCTCAGTCTGCCTCAGTCTGCCTCAGTCTGCCTCAGTCTGCCCCAGTCTGCCTCAGTCTGCTTTCTGTCTGCCTTCAGTCTGCCTCCAGTCTGCCTCCAGTCTGCCTTCTGTCTGCCTCCAGTCTGCCTTCTGTCTGCCTCCAGTCTGCCTTCTGTCTGCCTTCAGTCTGCCTCCAGTCTGCCTTCTGTCTGCCTCCAGTCTGCCTCCAGTCTGCCTCCAGTCTGCCTTCTGTCTGCCTCCAGTCTGCCTTCTGTCTGCCTTCAGTCTGCCTTCAGTCTGCCTTCTGTCTGCCTCCAGTCTGCCTTCTGTCTGCCTCCAGTCTGCCTTCTGTCTGCCTCCAGTCTGCCTTCTGTCTGCCTCCAGTCTGCCTTCTGTCTGCCTTCAGTCTGCCTTCTGTCTGCCTTCAGTCTGCCTCCAGTGCCTCCAGTCTGCCTCCAGTCTGCCTTCTGTCTGCCTCCAGTCTGCCTTCTGTCTGCCTCCAGTCTGCCTTCTGTCTGCCTCCAGTCTGCCTTCTGTCTGCCTCCAGTCTGCCTTCTGTCTGCCTCCAGTCTGCCTTCTGTCTGCCTCAGTCTGCCTTCTGTCTGCCTCCAGTCTGCCTTCTGTCTGCCTTCAGTCTGCCTTCTGTCTGCCTTCTGTCTGCCTCCAGTCTGCCTTCTGTCTGCCTCAGTCTGCCTTCTGTCTGCCTCCAGTCTGCCTTCTGTCTGCCTCCAGTCTGCCTTCTGTCTGCCTTCTGTCTGCCTTCAGTCTGCCTTCTGTCTGCCTCCAGTCTGCCTTCAGTCTGCCTTCTGTCTGCCTTCTGTCTGCCTTATGTCTGCCTCCAGTCTGCCTTCTGTCTGCCTTCCGTCTGCCTTCAGTCTGCCTTCTGTCTGCCTCCAGTCTGCCTCCAGTCTGCCTTCTGTCTGCCTTCAGTCTGCCTTCTGTCTGCCTCCAGTCTGCCTTTTGTCTGTCTTCAGTCTGCCTTCTGTCTGCCTTCAGTCTGCCTTCTGTCTGCCTCCAGTCTGCCTTCTGTCTGCCTCCAGTCTGCCTTCAGTCTGCCTCCAGTCTGCCTCCAGTCTGCCTTCTGTCTGCCTTCTGTCTGCCTCCAGTCTGCCTTCTGTCTGCCTTCAGTCTGCCTCCAGTCTGCCTCCTGTCTGCCTCCAGTCTGCCTTCTGTCTGCCTCCAGTCTGCCTTCAGTCTGCCTTCTGTCTGCCTCCAGTCTGCCTCGTGTCTGCCTCCAGTCTGCCTTCTGTCTGCCTCCAGTCTGCCTTCAGTCTGCCTCCAGTCTGCCTTCTGTCTGCCTCCAGTCTGCCTTCTGTCTGCCTCCAGTCTGCCGCCAGTCTGCCTTTTGTCTGCTTTCAGTTTGCCTTCTGTTTGCCTCCAGTCTGCCTCCAGTCTGCCTCCAGTCTGCCTCCAGTCTGCTTTCTGTCTGCCTTCAGTCTGCCTTCTGTCTGCCTCCAGTCTGCCTTCTGCCTGTCCCCAGTCTGCCTCCAGTCTGCCTCCAGTCTGCCTTCTGTCTGCCTCCAGTCTGCCTTCTGTCTGCCTTCAGTCTGCCTCCAGTCTGCCTCCAGTCTGCCTTCAGTCTACCTTCTGTCTGCCTTCAGTCTGCCTTCTGTCTGCCTTCAATCTGCCTTCTGTCTGCCTTCAGTCTGCCTCCAGTCTGCCTCCAGTCTGCCTCCAGTCTGCCTTCTGTCTGCCTTCAGTCTGCCTCCAGTCTGCCTTCTGTCTGCCTCCAGTCTGCCTTCAATCTGCCTTCTGTCTGCCTTCAGTCTGCCTCCAGTCTGCCTCCAGTCTGCCTTCTGTCTGCCTTCAGTCTGCCTCCAGTCTGCCTTCTGTCTGCCTCCAGTCTGCCTTGAGTCTGCCTTCAGTCTGCCTTCTGTCTGCCTCCAGTCTGCTTTCAGTCTGCCTCCAGTCTGCCTTCTGTCTGCCTTCAGTCTGCCTTCAGTCTGCCTCCAGTCTGCCTTCAGTCTGCCTCCAGTCTGCCTTCTGTCTGCCTTCAGTCTGCCTTCTGTCTGCCTCCAGTCTGCCTTCTGTCTGCCTTCTGTCTGCCTCCAGTCTGCCTTCAGTCTGCCTCCAGTCTGCCTTCTGTCTGCCTTCAGTCTGCCTCCAGTCTGCCTTCTGTCTGCCTCCAGTCTGCCTTCTGTCTGCCTCCAGTCTGCCTTCTGTCTGCCTCCAGTCTGCCTCCAGTCTGCCTTCTGTCTGCCTCCAGTCTGCCTTCTGTCTGCCTCCAGTCTGCCTCCAGTCTGCCTTCAGTCTGCCTCCAGTCTGCCTTCTGTCTGCCTTCAGTCTGCCTTCTGTCTGCCTTCTGTCTGCCTTCTGTCTGCCTCCAGTCTGCCTCCAGTCTGCCTTCTGTCTGCCTTCAGTCTGCCTCCAGTCTGCCTCCAGTCTGCCTTCAGTCTGCCTCCAGTCTGCCTTCTGTCTGCCTTCAGTCTGTCTTCTGTCTGCCTTCTGTCTGCCTTCTGTCTACCTCCAGTCTGCCTTCTGTCTGCCTTCTGTCTGCCTCCAGTCTGCCTTCTGTCTGCCTCCAGTCTGCCTTCTGTCTGCCTTCTGTCTGCCTTCAGTCTGCCTTCTGTCTGCCTTCTGTCTGCCTCCTGTCTGCCTTCTGTCTGCCTTCAGTCTGCCTCCAGTCTGCCTTCTGTCTGCCTTCAGTCTGCATTCAGTCTGCCTCCAGTCTGCCTCCAGTCTGCCTTCTGTCTGCCTTCAGTCTGCCTCCAGTCTGCCTCCAGTCTGCCTTCAGTCTGCCTCCAGTCTGCCTTCAGTCTGCCTTCTGTCTGCCTCCTGTCTGCCTCCATTCTGCCTCCATTCTGCCTCAAGTCTGCCTTCTGTCTGCCTCCAGTCTGCCTTCTGTCTGCCTTCAGTCTACCTCCAGTCTGCCTCCAGTCTGCCTTCAGTCTACCTTCTGTCTGCCTTCAGTCTGCCTTCTGTCTGCCTTCAATCTGCCTTCTGTCTGCCTCCAGTCTGCCTTCTGTCTGCCTCCAGTCTGCCTTCAGTCTGCCTCCAGTCTGCCTTCAGTCTGCCTTCTGTCTGCCTCCAGTCTGCCTTCTGTCTGCCTCCAGTCTGCCTTCTGTCTGCCTTCTGTCTGCCTCCTGTCTGCCTCCATTCTGCCTCCATTCTGCCTCAAGTCTGCCTTCTGTCTGCCTTCAGTCTGCCTTCAGTCTGCCTCCAGTCTGCCTCCAGTCTGCCTTCTGTCTGCCTCCAGTCTGCCTTCTGTCTGCCTTCAGTCTGCCTCCAGTCTGCCTCCAGTCTGCCTTCAGTCTACCTTCTGTCTGCCTTCAGTCTGCCTCCAGTGCCTCCAGTCTGCCTTCTGTCTGCCTTCAGTCTGCCTCCAGTCTGCCTCCAGTCTGCCTCCAGTCTGCCTTCTGTCTGCCTTCAGTCTGCCTCCAGTCTGCCTTCTGTCTGCCTCCAGTCTGCTTTCAATCTGCCTTCTGTCTGCCTTCAGTCTGCCTCCAGTCTGCCTCCAGTCTGCCTTCTGTCTGCCTTCAGTCTGCCTCCAGTCTGCCTTCTGTCTGCCTCCAGTCTGCCTTCAGTCTGCCTTCAGTCTGCCTTCTGTCTGCCTCCAGTCTGCCTTCGGTCTGCCTCCAGTCTGCCTTCTGTCTGCCTTCAGTCTGCCTTCAGTCTGCCTCCAGTCTGCCTAAGTCTGCCTCCAGTCTGCCTTCTGTCTGCCTCCAGTCTGCCTTCTGTCTGCCTCCAGTCTGCCTTCTGTCTGCCTTCAGTCTGCCTCCAGTCTGCCTCCAGTCTGCCTCCAGTCTGCCTTCTGTCTGCCTTCAGTCTGCCTCCAGTCTGCCTTCTGTCTGCCTCCAGTCTGCTTTCAATCTGCCTTCTGTCTGCCTTCAGTCTGCCTCCAGTCTGCCTCCAGTCTGCCTTCTGTCTGCCTTCAGTCTGCCTCCAGTCTGCCTTCTGTCTGCCTCCAGTCTGCCTTCAGTCTGCCTTCAGTCTGCCTTCTGTCTGCCTCCAGTCTGCCTTCGGTCTGCCTCCAGTCTGCCTTCTGTCTGCCTTCAGTCTGCCTTCAGTCTGCCTCCAGTCTGCCTAAGTCTGCCTCCAGTCTGCCTTCTGTCTGCCTCCAGTCTGCCTTCTGTCTGCCTCCAGTCTGCCTTCTGTCTGCCTTCTGTCTGCCTCCAGTCTGCCTTCTGTCTGCCTCCAGTCTGCCTCCAGTCTGCCTCCAGTCTGCCTTCTGTCTGCCTCCAGTCTGCCTTCTGTCTGCCTCCAGTCTGCCTCCAGTCTGCCTCCAGTCTGCCTCCAGTCTGCCTCCAGTCTGCCTCCAGTCTGCCTCCAGTCTGCCTTCAGTCTGCCTCCAGTCTGCCTTCTGTCTGCCTTCAGTCTGCCTTCTGTCTGCCTTCAGTCTGCCTCCAGTCTGCCTCCAGTCTGCCTTCTGTCTGCCTCCAGTCTGCCTCCAGTCTGCCTTCTGTCTGCCTCCAGTCTGCCTTCTGTCTGCCTTCAATCTGCCTTCTGTCTGCCTTCTGTATGCCTCAAGTCTGCCTTCTGTCTGCCTCCAGTCTGTTTTCTGTCTTCCTTGTGTCTGCCTCCAGTCTGCCTTCTGTCTTCCTTCTGTCTGCCTCAGTATGCCTTCTGTCTTCCTTCTGTCCACCTTGCCCTGTGTGGAGCTGCTCTGCCCTGCCTTTGCAGAGAATGCTGTGGCCTGTGAGTCTGTGCATGGCTGTTTCTTGGCATATGTTAAGACCGTAGACTTTCTCCATAGTGACCGTCTGAAGGTTCTGGAATGATTAGTCAAGTGGTCAGTGATGAGAGCTGTAATGTGAAGCTGGTTATGAGACCTAGATTGAGAGCGTCTGTACTAGTGGGCCACAGGTGACTAAAAGAATAACAAAATACAGTCGCTTTGATTACCAGACTCCACAACTTGAAATTTTGTTATGTGAAAGTTTTTCAGGCCCAGAGTAAAAGCACAGAGTGAAAATATGATTGTATGGATGTAAAACTGGGCTTCAGTCTTCATATACATATTTTCTCTTTTTGTCTGGTGCGTAAATGCATGCACTATGCATACAATCCAGGAACACTTTTCGTGTTGCACACTCTAGCTTGCTGAACTTTCCAGTCAGACACCAGACAGCCGTTCAGCCTCTCTTCACTGTGTCCAAATTGCAGTGTCTGTCATTAAAGCTAGTGTGTTTGACAATTTGTTGCTGTGTTTTGTCGTACCTAGACAGGGATGACAAGTTGCCGTATGAAACCTTAACTTGTTTTGCCTTTGCCTATGAGTGTCCGCTCTTGCTGTGTGCAGTGCGGGTATTGGAAGGACGGGTGTGCTGATCACCATGGAGACAGCCATGTGCCTGATGGAAGCCAACCAGCCTGTCATCCCCCTGACCATCGTGCGCCAGATGCGTGACCAACGAGCCATGCTCATCCAGACCTCTGTACGTAGCAGTCTGTGCAGCTGGCCTGTCTCTCCTTCATGCGATGTTGAAACATCATTATCATCATCACCACCATCATCATCACCTGGGCATATGAGCAGCAATCGGCAAGATATGCTAAGCTAGAGGACCACTGCCATCTAAGAAGGTGGGGTAGTTGGACTGTGCAGGTTGAGGTTGACTGCTGAGGCTTCATAGCAGAATTTGACATTTGTGTTATGTCATATGTCATCCAAGTTGTCATTCATGTCATATCATCTGGCATCCAGGGTCTGTCATCCATGTCATGTCATCCAAAGGCCAGCATTGAGACATGGTAGTAACCAAGCCCATCAGTGAGAATTTTAATCAGTATTCACATGGATGATGGAGGTTTGCAATGGAGAAGTAAGGACATTAGGGGGTAGTAAAGCACCTGTGACATGTCACAGAAGAGCTTGTCTGGGAAGTGACTGACTGCAGCTTTGAGGGAAGGAGGAGGCAGGCTTGTCTGGGAAGTGACTGACTGCAGCTTTGAGGGAAGGAGGCGGCAGGCTTGTCTGGGAAGTGACTGACTGCAGCTTTGAGGGAAGGAGGCGGCAGGCTTGTCTGGGAAGTGACTGACTGCAGCTTTGAGGGAAGGAGGAGGCAGGCTTGTCTGGGAAGTGACTGACTGCAGCTTTGAGGGAAGGAGGAGGCAGGCTTGTCTGGGAAGTGACTGACTGCAGCTTTGAGGGAAGGAGGCGGCAGGCTTGTCTGGGAAGTGACTGACTGCAGCTTTGAGGGAAGGAGGAGGCAGGCTTGTCTGGGAAGTGACTGACTACAGCTTTGAGGGGAGGAGGCGGCAGGCTTGTCTGGGAAGTGACTGACCGCAGCTTTGAGGGGAGGAGGCGACAGGCTTGTCTGGGAAGTGACTGACTGCAGCTTTGAGGGGAGGAGGCGGCAGGCTTGTCTGGGAAGTGACTGACTGCAGCTTTGAGGGAAGGAGGAGGCAGGCTTGTCTGGGAAGTGACTGACTGCAGCTTTGAGGGGAGGAGGCGGCAGGCTTGTCTGGGAAGTGACTGACTGCAGCTTTGAGGGGAGGAGGCGGCAGGCTTGTCTGGGAAGTGACTGACTGCAGCTTTGAGGGAAGGAGGAGGCAGGCTTGTCTGGGAAGTGACTGACTGCAGCTTTGAGGGGAGGAGGCGGCAGGCTTGTCTGGGAAGTGACTGACTGCAGCTTTGAGGGAAGGAGGAGGCAGGCTTGTCTGGGAAGTGACTGACTGCAACTTTGAGGGGAGGAGGAGGCAGGCTTGTCTGGGAAGTGACTGGCTGCAGCTTTGAGGGAAGGAGGCGGCAGGCTTGTCTGGGAAGTGACTGACTGCAGCTTTGAGGGAAGGAGGAGGCAGGCTTGTCTGGAAAGTGACTGACTGCAGCTTTGAGGGAAGGAGGAGGCAGGCTTGTCTGGGAAGTGACTGACTGCAGCTTTGAGGGGAGGAGGAGGCAGGCTTGTCTGGGAAGTGACTGACTGCAGCTTTGAGGGGAGGAGGCGGCAGGGGGCTGCTCCTGCTTTGGAGGACGTGTGCACAGCTGTCTGATAGGACTGACGGAACTGGCCTCTTCTCCAACAGGAAACTGTGGGGTGTTGTCATTGAGGAATAAATGTATCATAGGAGGAACATGGCATGCAGTGCATTTTGAGTGGAATGAAGACGTTGATAAACATGCTCATGCATCGCCACCCCTTCTATGTTTCAGAGTCAATACAAGTTTGTGTGCGAGGCCATCCTTCGAGTGTACCATGGTGAGTGCCTCTCTTCTTTGCCCTTGTCTCCCTGCTGGCAGAGGAAGTCTGCGCCTTGCATGCCACTGTGTAATAGGCTTTTTGAATTTGGTGCATCACATTGGGATTCTATGGAGTTTTCTGTACACCACACACTAACTGTTTACAGCACATTTAACCCTCTGCGTGCCGTCGGCGGTCATAACCGCTGATGTTGTTACCTCCCCTCACAGCCGTCGGCGGTTACAGTTGACAGACGGATAGGCATGTTAGAATCTGGCGCCGTTTGCTATGAATCTTGGGATTGTGAGAGCTCTCTACGCATGGAGACTGCGCAGAAGAGCCTCGCTTTCATAATAACAGTCGCCATATTTTTTCACTGCAAGTGCGCGAATTTAGATCGAATTTAGATCAAATTTTGAAGTTACCGATCGAGGTAGACACGCTGCTGCGCAATTTCGACTGCGCACGCTGGCCCAGAAATGGCTGAGCTCGATCCTGATGAAGAGCGAATCTTTGAAATATTGTTCGATTCTGACTCGGAAGAAGAATTCCATGGCTTGACAGAGGAAGATTTCTTCGAGTTTGCCACAGCAGACCTGTTTACACTATGAATTGAGCGTAGTAAACTATGCATTTGCATACTATACTACGCAACTACGCAAGTCTATTGTTTTCTACGCAAACGGTATTGTTTTGGCTACGCATATCACAATCCGCAATTTTCATTATCTCACTTGACTTCTTTTTTTTCCGATCCATGTTTTCAGGCGGAAGTCGTATGCTGCATGCAGCGCGTGCAGCCCCGAGGATTACGTCATTCTTCGCGCCAAGATATTACGTCATCCTTCCTCCCTACACTCTACTTTGAGAGAAGAGACGCCAGAAGTGGCGTCATTTTTCGCGCCAAGATATTATGTCATCCTTCCTCCCTGCACTTCACGTTAGTTGCACAGTCCCGGCGCTTGAAAGCGCTGGACGGGAGCAGCGATTGCGTCGCTCAAACGCTTCGCTAAATTTCCCGCTCGTCAGCGCTTGCAAGCGCTGATGAGAGGGAAATTTAGCGAGTCTCGTCAGCGCTTGCAAGCTGTGATGAGCGAAAAATTTAGCGAAGCATTTGAGCGGCGCAATCGCCGCTCCCGTCCAGCGCTTTCAAGCGCCGGGACTGTGCAACTCGGGGCGGTTTTACTGCCACGTGCGCTTTTCGAGACAATGGTTGAACGAAGAGCACACGAAACTGAAGATGAGAACTGTGAAGAAAATGACTCCGAAATGCCACCAACCAAAAAGAAGAAGACGAGCAAAGTGCCGAGCAAAGTCTTTCTGCCAAAATATCATGAGGAATACCCATGCCTTGTCACTTCGCGGAAACGAAAACAGTTTGCTCATTCAGTCATTGCACTGTCTGCGACTCCCATTTTTCCGTCAGCCACGGTGGAAAGTTTGATTGTTTGACTTAGACATTTTTTCGTGTTTTATCAATAACGGGTGAAGCTTTATTTTCTAACCCAATCCCACGTTTGACTCTCAACGGGTGGTCCCTACGCCCTAACTCCAGGGCCCGACGCTGATGTTGGACACAAACGTGACAAAAAGTAATGCGTCCGGGTTTAGGTGAAACTCCCCGGACAGGCTAAGTCAGTCAGGCGGGGTGGTGGGTGCAGCCTAGGCTGAGCGCTATCAGTAAAACCCGAATTTTTTTTAAGTAACAAAAATGTTATGGTTTTTTAGGCGTTTTAGGACAAAAGAATCAAAATGGCCTTAAGAACTTTTGACCCAAAAAAAATTCCGCAATAGCGGCCCCCCCCCCCCCCGCAATAGAGAGCCGACCCCGGAAATTCTACACATTCAATTACAAAACTACACATTTCTTCACTTTTGCTCCCACAAACTACACATGCAAAGTTTTAGGGGTAAACAGGTCTGCCACAGACTGACAGTGACTGAGTGACTGCTGACGAAATCGAAGTTGAACCAGCCCAGTCCAAGATTTCATCTGCGTATGACCACTCATGGTTGCTGTGGCAAACTCGACCAAATCTTCCTCTGTGAAGCATGGAATTCTTCTTCCGAGTCAGAATCGAACAATATTTCAAAGATTCGCTCTTCAACAGGATCGAGCTCAGCCATTTCTGGGCCAGCGTGTGCAATCGAAATCGCGCAGCAGCGTGTCTACCTTGATCGGTAACTTCTAAATTCGCTCTAAATTCACGCATGGACTCTCCTCAACATGTGCCCGATGAGGTATCTAAATTGAATGCTTTTCATCTCTATTTCAACTAATAAAGTTGTTGACTTGATGGTCGATGAAACGAATCGCTACGCTGGTCAAGTGAGGGCGAAGAAAGAAAGCGATGCGGGAATTTATTCTCGAGTAAGTCAGTGGCACTCGACACGTTTTTTATTTGTGTTGTCTCAGGTTTTTTTTCTTATCATATTATATTGCATGGACATAAATTTCAGTGGGTCTATCAGAGAGAGCATTCAATTTTCCATCTTTCCTCCAAAAGTTTTGCCTCTATAGCAAATAATAAAATAATTGTATATTTTTAAACAGAAGAGGGGTCTCGGTTTTTGGGCACACCCATAAAATAACTGGCTGCAGGGAGTAAAAACCGTGAAAAATTAATGGCGTCCAGAGGGTTAAACAGTCTGTGTGGCTTGCTCTACAGAACAGAGATTATGCATTTCATAATTATAGATTCACGATCTCATACAGATCCATGGGGAGACACACAAACACACACACACACACACACACACACACACACACACTCACACACACACACACACATGCATGTATGCACACACCCACATAAACACATGCATGCATAAACACACACACAAACTCACACATGCATGCATGTACACACACACAAACGCACACACACACACACACACACAGAATTGCTCTCACACTGCAAGTGTCTGACAGAGCTGTTTCCTTGCAGAAGGTCTGGTCAAGCCGCTGGAGGATTTCCGCAGATGATAGGAAGGCGGCTGCAAGTCGTCCCCTTGAAGTTGGTGGCCCCAGGCCATGACCCAATGCCATGTCGTCACACCACGTCGTCACACCGCAGCCAGCACTACCCCACCTGCCAAGCGCCAGCCTGGAGCTTGCATCTGTCTGCCCGTCTGAGTGTCTGTCTGTCTGGACAGGCCTGTAGAGGAGTAGCATGCCTGGATGGCTTGAGTGTTGTAGGTATTGAAGCCATGCCAGGCACAGCCAGCCGCCCATCTTCCTCTGTGCAGACCCTGAAGTGTGTGCAGCAGGTCGTCCAAATTGGTTCCAGAACTTCAGCTCATCTCTACTCATTTTGATGGGCTTGGGAAGTGTATGTGGGGCAGACTGGACGAGTTCCTGCAGCAGGCAGGGGAGGGAGGAAGCGTGAGGCGTGCTGAGCTTGCAACAAACAAACAAGCAGATACGGAGGTGGGAGCTGTGGCCTCCATGCGTCCTTACCTGCTTTTTTGTTTGATGCCCGCATCACCTGACCTAAACTTGTATTAGCTTGAACTGCTGACCAGCCCTCTCCCAATCATCCTGCCAGGACTGGTTCCAAGCCTCACAGAACCCAGGAATGGAGCCGGCACCTGGCAGGAGGTTTGGAAGGAGGGAGACAGCAGACCTACTGGATCTGACTTCTTGGAACTTATCCCCTTGTCCATAGTGCTGGTTCCGTGGAGAACCTGGACACAGGATGGACAGGACTGACCAAGTCTGAAAGACTGGTGCCCCGTCAGCAGCATTTTGGGGCAGCCTCAAGGAATGGAGCCGACTTCCTGTCAGTTCCTTCTCAAGGCAACTACTGACTTTGCAATGTGCTGAAGACAGTGGTGCTGCGGATGGAGGGAGTCTGCAGGCACAGATGAGATGCTGGGAAGTGCCAAAGTCTGGGACAAAATCTTTGGTGGTGCAGCTTCTCTTGCCGTGCCCACAATGCCAGTACAGAAGTGTTGGAGATGAATGCATTTACTTCATGCGAGACTACTTTTCCAGGATCACAGGACTTGCGAGTGCCGAGGCTGTGCAGCAGAGCTAGCTGGCTGATGAGTGGACTTGCTACAGGGAGAGCAGAGGACTCCTGCTTGTGGAGTGCAGTGTGTCAGGCAGCGCACGTTTTGGGCAGGTGAGGAAGGAAACTATGCTCTATGGGGCAGCTTGCCCTGCAATCTTCGGTCACACAGGCAAGGAGGGGGCTGTCTGTCCTCCCGGCACGCAGCTGGTGAGACTTTGGTGCTGAGCTAGAGAAGGGCCAGGGCTGTATACGTCATGTCGGCAGCATCTGGACACACCGCTGGTTGTGTGATCCTTGGCGTGACTTCATCTGCTCAAGACACAGTCAACCTGTCCTGCTAATTGTTTTGTTTTTACATAAACCATGAGGTGTTGTGTTTTTTGATCTGTCGTGTTTGGCCACAATGGTTGAGGGAATTAGGCTCTCTAGTTCCCGTTCAGTATTCCTCAAAGATTGACAGAAATGAGGGAGGAATCATTTACAATGCCAGACTAATTGACAAAGCAGTGAAACTCCAGGTTACCCTAAGTATAGTTTGGTTTTTGGTACAATTTTCAAACCAGCCAACAAGGATGTGAATACTATAAAGTTTGTTTCAAAGTCAACCATCTAGGATGTGAATAGTGTATGGTTTGTACAAAGGATGATGTGCAATGGGATTGTGATAGAAGTAGCTGGAAGGAAGCCTGCTGTATGTAATTCTTACCAAGCATTTGTCCTGTGTGAGTGTGAAGAGAGAGACTGACAGTGGAGGAAGCAGCAAACACGGGCAAGGGCCTCGTGCTTGCCTCGCCTCCAACAGTTTCAGCACACTTCTAGAGCGTCCGTGCTTGCCAGCAATAACTTCAAGTGTCTACTCACATCATCACTGAAATCTCAACTGCTGTCCTGGATGGGAACAAAGATGTAGGCATGTAAGCATGGTGGCCTTGCCTTGTATGGAAGCAGGTAGTCCAAGTTCTGAGGTTTCTTCCCCATTGACAATGTACTCTGTCTGATGAAAGTGCAGCTTGCGTTACTGAAGAAAAAAATGTCCATCCTAACTTGGAAGGGAAGTGGCAGTGTGACCATCTTGCTGTGATGCCTCAGACAGAATGGAATCATGTCTGCAAACTAAGCAGTCAAGTGGACAGTCTTGGAGGAATGGTCTAGGAAGAAACTCTGGCCTTGGCTGTGGTGGAGAAGACATCTGGTCTGCCACTAGAGACCCTGGACTGTGAGATGTTGATGCCGTGAATGCTTGCAGCCCAGTGCTGCCAGTGAGGTATGATTCTGCTGTAGCAAGACCATGGTCTAGGGACTGGTGCCAGTCTGAGAGAGGCAGGCGGTATGGTGGCACCTCTATTCTCTCCTCTCTGTGGAACTGGCACAGCGCTTTGCCTTGGGAGACTGCCTAGTCATGGGCGAGAGGAGGATGCCGCTTGACACTGATTTTGCTGAAACAATCTGGACTGTGCTACTGTGGCGCCACTTCCACTGGTGATAGTGAATGTCTGAAAGGGATATGCAATTCTGTCATTGCAATGCTTGCTCAATGTGAACTCGGGCCTCAGGTCAACGTCGTCATCGACCCAACAGTGACGCCTACACCAGTCTTGGGAATGCTATGCAATGTGCAAAGGGAAACAACTCCTTGTCTTGAGGTGTGCTTCATAGTTTTGTGCTGCTGAAAAAAATGTTGGTACGCCATGAATGCAACACATACTTTCTGTAACAAATTGACTTGGCGTGCTCAAAGATTTTTTTGGGCTGGGCACAAAACAAGGAAAGTCATTGATCTGAGCGAGTTGCTTCACTTTGCATGCTGTGCCACATGCCAGGATGACTGAGGTCACATGTACAAAATGTTGATGCTTTGTCTGTACAGGAATACCTCTCATCATGCAGATCGGGTCATCCTGAGCAAAGACTGCAGCACAAAGCAGGTCTACAATGGATGCGACACTGTTCCATGACCCACATCAGTACAGTACCCGCATATTCCTAGGGAGCAGGGGAGCTGGGAGTAAGTTAGCCTGCATATTGGGAATGGACTCGGGCACAGCTTGTGCTGGCCACAGGTCTGGTACAGAAGCAGGCAGCCCTAGCTGGCGCTGCTGTAACAGCAGTGACCATTCCCCTGTAACAGCCTTGGCCTGACTGCTGTGCCACCCTGCAGGGCTGCCTACTGCTGTGCAGTCCTGTCCTTGTTTGGAGCCTGCCTCCCACCTGTCCCAGCAGGAACTGTAGAGAGCAGCTTGATGTACTTTCCACATGAATACGTAGAGCATCTTTCAGTTTGGGTCCTTTTATCCATAGTTTTCAATGAAAAGTCACGCCTTTTATGATTGGTGGTGTAGTTGACATTGGTTGCAGAAAACCGCACGATAAGAGGTATTTCTGTACTTGCATGCTCATATTTTCTTGGAACTGGAGATGAATATTTGTTGTATTTGAGCGACTACTTTGTGTGTCATCACGGTTTTATTTTCCCTTTTCTGTGTATTTTAGACGACATGTTGCAATGAAATGTGGGGAAAAGAGCGCTCACTCCTCACACTTCTTGAGGCGTCTGTCAGCATGGCGCTGCTGGACTGCTAGGGGTGCCATGCCCTCTTGTACAGTCCCTCACACTTTTTACTTGGCACGCCAAGCAGTCGGGCAGCGGCGTGATGTCTTGGATCGCTCATTTGGTTTGAGGAGGGACTGTCCTTTTCTAAAGGAACAAGTTCTTTCAATAAGCCATGAAATTTGTGCATGTGGACGTAACTTGTCACCTTCAGTCCAGTGTCTGTACTTATGCTGTACTGATGACTGCTTTTTGTACAGAGGCCAGAGACAAGAGGGGAGCCCTTGATGTTTTTTGTGGCTTTCACACTTGTGCTGTTGTAGAGTGGTGGTGTGACTGTAGGAGACTTGCTGTTGAGCAGTGTAGTGGCATGCGTACGTACGGTCGGTGTTTTCCCTCACAGCCCATCCCCATGTATGGGCTCGCTTTTCTCGCAGTAGCGTTGCAAGGTGTACATTTCCATCTTTGGTGGGTTGTTTGTTTGTTTTTGTTTTTCACGTGCAGACTATGTGACATAGAGCAGAAGCTCACACCAGGCCTGAGATGGCCATCCTTGGACAGGGGAGGGGTTTGGGAGAGGGGGGTTGGAGGAGGGGAAAAAGGGGAGATGCAGACTTCATTGATTCTTGAACAATGCACCATGAATGGGGAAAGACTGCCTTTGGATTCTGAGGTCAAATTTTAGGAGGAGAGCAGTTCTATTTTCATCACAAAGAAAACGTCCATTTTACTGTCATGCGATGTCCAAGTCATGACACAGGTAGACGGCATGAAAACTCTAGGGAGCCCATACAAGCAAGTTGCATCCATGATATTCACAGATGTTTCTCGCATGAAAGCCTTTCTGAGTAGATGCCATGAACATATTTGGGCATGAAAGAGTTGACTGTATTGTCATTTACCACACACATTTTCATCTTGAGCTATTTCATGTTTTTGCCTTCACATGCAGAGGCGAGTCCATCAACCTGTTTGTGCTAGTGTATTAATTTTTTCTCTGTGCTACCCTTCCAGTTCATGTTGGGTGTGCTGTTTGAAAGGTATCAATTGAGCAATAATATCTCTCTCCTCAATAATGCTCCCAGCTTTGAATGGGTTCCACAACTCTTTGAACAGGAAGATTTCCATCTCTGCTATCTTTCCCCTCAGTTTTTGGAAACTTTAGAGCAATGGCTTCTTGATTTGATGGTGGCATTAGCTTTCCCACAAAAATGCAGTACCTATATACATCATCAAGTAAGCATGGTATTGTACCGGTTTTTATTGTTAAAGATTTTTGTTCAGTGATTATTCTATGCCATTAGACATTTGAAACGTACTCAATAGTCCACCATATGAGTAAAGAAATTTTATAGTTTTGTAATGTGTCAAATATTTTGGAACTAGTTTTTTACTCGCATTTTTATATGTCTGGATTTTACAACTGAATTCTGAATTTTGGTGCATGTTTGTTCATTTAACGGGAAAATATCTGCATCCTGATCACCTCCGACAAGCTAGTATTTATTTCATCCTGATTTCTAGTGGTGTTTCGTTGTCTTTTCTTCCCGAGTCTCAGTGATTGCAAGTAGTGTTATGTACATGACTATGTGTCTGTTCCCTGTGCATGTCCTTTTCTATGGAGCGCTTCATGCCTTGCTGTCCTCTCAAGACTTTTCTTAGAGATGGGAAAGGGCCCTTTGAACATTTGGTATGGATCAAGATGTGTATTAATGTATCCATTAACTTATCAGTTCCCCTTCTCCTGTTGAGGTGTATTGGTCTCCAAAACAAAGTGTGATTTCTCTCACTATCAATGACCCTAGGAGATCTTCTGTATATTTTCTTGCATTTGTTTCCACTTGATTAATTTATAATTATTCACTTTTGGAACTTGACCTGCCACAGAGGTAAAGCTCCACAAGCTGAGCTGCAGACAACAACATGCTTCGTGAAATGTTATTTATTGGACAACTAAACCTCCACGCCTGACGCGTCATCTCTGTACAGTGTACTGGGTTCTGAACCTTTCATTGGATAGCATCTGGCTGAACGCAGGTCAATAATAAACCAGATCAAGTACTTTGCTGTTGTGTGCTTTGTGGACAGACTGGTGATGGTCGGTGGGCATGACAGACAAGTCTGCAGAGAGCTCTGGCTCTGAGACTTGCATAGAACCGTTATTGCTCCATGCCTCACGCTGGCTGGAAACCTTGGTAATGGAGCTCTTGAGGTCTTGTTCCAGTAGTCGGAACAGAAAATACACGCTGCAAAAAGGTAAGGTAAGCTTTTATGTAACAACTGTTCGCCGTTGTTTAAGTTTCCAACTGCTGCACACTACACACTGATCATGTGGCCACTTGATCATCCTGTACTGGTGCATAGCCCTCGGTGACAGATGAAACACACACTCAGGCACCAGCTGTATTCTGGGTCGATTTATCTCAATGGTTTAGATTCACAGCTTGTGGTAGAGAGATGCATATTTTGCCTGGGGGAGATGTAGGAAACTTGATTCCCGTCGCAGTATCAAAATACTTCTCTCCCATCATAGGTACCCTGGTATACACCTGGATGTGACAGACTTCATCAAGGCAAGGAATGACTGAAAATGTTCATGATTTAGGCTACCGGCTCATTAACAATTGGAAATTGAATCAAAGCGAGTGCTGGGGAACAAAAGGGTGGGGGGGTGGGGGGGGTGGTAATCTCAAAAGTTGAAACAAATCTTCCGGTGCATTTGAATCACAAAACATGTAAACGTCTTTCTTCTACAAGACTTCGCGATGCAAGGAAACGTTGCTGGCCACGGAAAAGTCAGTTCTGTGTCCCCTTCACGTGGACCGCCAATGCTGTGGACATTATATTGGGGGGGTGGGGGTGGCGGGATCTTCTGGACGGCGGAAAAGTTGGGCTGGCGAAGCTGGGATGAGGACTGGCTTTTGCATCTCATGTGCTGTCTTTGCCGGATTTCGATGTCACAAATGCACGGTCACTTTCTGTCGAACAATGTGCCGCCATGCTCGCGAGTGGACAGGTGAAAATCTGCGAGGAAACGTTACTAATCGTGTTGCATTCGGCTGCACATGAAGCAGACGACCCAGGTAGTGTGTCGCCCTCGCAGCCTCCTTCGCTGAGGCTTGTCTTGCCAAGATTGGAGAGTGCCGGCGGCGATCCTCCTGGCCTGCGTAGACGCGAGGTTTTGCGAGGCATAGGCCGGTGTCAACATGTGTCAACAATTGAATGCCTTTACATAGATCTGCCGTGCGTTCAAGACGACCTACCGGTAGCCGAGCAACTAATGTGCAGTCTTGAACGACTCGTTATGACCGAATGGTAGCCAAGATGGCTTCCGCGATGCCTTCTCATCGTCGCGGATTGCGCCTCTCAACCAAATGAGTAAACCAGCAGCTGCAGACTGCTCATTCCTTGTGGAAGCTGATGAAATACGTTAAGCTGTAGCTGTGCATGAATGCTCGGCATCGCTCAAATAGAAATTTGTCAAAACGACAGTGCTAACTTGGTGTAAGCAAGAATAGTTCGATGCTCACTTCAAGGGAGGTTACACAACAAACTGAGGGCTAATGTAAGAAATAAGGGTTGCTTCCCTTGAAATTGTTTTGCCATCTGTCGTGGAAATGCTTGCTCACATCTTGCCCGGTAATTATTTCAGAGCAGTTATTCTTTAAAAAAAGAAAAGTACAATATCAGCCTAACTTCTTGTAACGTCTCGCATAGGCTGGGTAATAATCACAGATCGAAATGCGTACCACAGCGCATATTTGTGATGACGACTTTCTTCCTTTTCCCAAAGAGTAACCTATAATCTTTGCTTTCCCCAAAGGCAGCCATTTTGGTTATACAGGCGCAACAGCGTTCCGGCCCGGTACGTACCGGTCAATACCGCTAGCCGTACCATGTCGTTCAAGAGATGAACGGTATCAACCGGTACGTACCGGTAGGCCTCTTGAACAGGCTCCTGGTTTCATCATGTTGACAACGGCCTATTACTCGCGAGATCCTAGCTTACCTCGCGTATATGCAACGCGCCCCTGATCCTTTTACCCCCAGCACTGAGTCCACCACCCACGTCGCTGAGGCATGCACACAGGACGGGAGGTCGAAGTGTCTTCCATTAACCTTTTTTTCTGCGCATCCGCACGTGTCGGCACATTTCCACCAGTTTCTTTTTTTTTTTAAGCGGAGTTTAGCATGTCAGCTGGCAAAATTCCACATGGGAGGCCAAAATGTAGAATACCGACATCAGCATAGGAGGTTGGAGGAACAAAGCTGGAAGATGTGTCACCATATTTTTTCAAGCTGGTCTCTTGATGTCTCACGTCGCGCTTTGGTCACGTCGCAGCTGGGCAGGCGACTTCCTCCTGCAGTGATTGCTCTCGTGAACAAGGCAGGACGGCTGACCTTTCCCGACAAAGATTCGCAACACAACCAAGATAGCTTTCTTTTCTCCATCTTCTTCCCACTGTGGGTCGGGGGTGAGAATAGACCCACCGCGTCTCCCTACGCGATTTGTAAGAGACGAATAATTAGGGACATCGTGATCTGACTTGAGCTTACTCTAGATAAGTTTGATTGATTCCGCGCTTAATGGCCTTACATAGCCTACACAGGCTGATGGGCAGAAACCTTCATCCATTCCATTCTCTATCTATCTGAAATGTCAGGGATCCCGTCTCCGTTAGAGTGGCGAGCTTGACATGCGGTACAACTGGCAGGCTAGTTACAGGCATTGCCTGTAAAGGCAGGGAAATACGTCTTGACACAGCTGATAGCCGCGTATAATACAAAACATTGGAAGGTAAAACAGCGCGAATTTTCGGCTAAAAAGCCTTCATCAGGCGCACAAATAAAACTTGCAGGAGGGCGGACAAAAGTGGAATGGAGGCGAGTCTGTCAGAGGGCTCAGTATAAATAAAAACAACTCACAGAATAAAACGAGGGCTGGCGTGTGGATCGAGTTATGAAAAATGTTCAACTAACAGTTAAGATTAAAGGGACTCCAATCCCATTGTCTACAGGTGTAAAATAACGTTAGTGTTTTAAAATATACATAAGTTTAATAAATAGGTAACTTAAAAGGTAATAAATACATACACATAACTATAAGCATTAAAACCCATATACAGTCAATTTACTTTATAGTATATATACATATGCACATTTGTATAAGCAAGTATGTCCATTCACGCACACGCGCGATGATTCACGCATACACACAAAAACGATGCTTGCATGAATACGTGCGCGCATGAACACACACACTCACACACACACACACACACACACACACACACACACACACACACACACACACACACACACACACACACACAAGCATGCACGTATGTAAGGTCTATCACAAAGGTCTATCAAAAAGATTCATGCTGGACTATTTTTCATTTATGCCCTCAGGGTTACGTGTACCTAATTTTTCTATGAGGAAAGCCTCCATCTCTTTCCTTTCAACAGGATTATCTCCATGCAGAAGCCAGATACCCCTCACACGTAGGTCCTGTGTGGAATGGTTTCGAGAGTTGAAGTGTATGGCAACGGGTTTGGATCGGATGTATGTCATTCACCCTCCACTCTGCATGATAGAGAACTTGTGTGTGCCACTAGGGCGATACTGAAAAAGAGCAGCCGGCAACTTATGTCGGCACACATGACTCATCTACGTTCCAGCATCTCTGCAACGAACGAACAACTCTACACTAGCAAAAAATCACTTTTCTGGTCCTGTGACTCTAAGGCTTATCATGATCTTAAGATCACGGTCTCTAATTTTAATTGTGAATTATTTCGAGAGTTGACCATCACCAAAACGAGAAAACTCGAAAAACTGTTGACCTCCCAGCCCTCCCGACCCCTCTCCC
>JAWQFJ010000656.1:0-10000 GCA_034096865.1 Theodoxus fluviatilis
GTGATGGCAGCAAAGTTGGGTATGTACTCCCTGTAGTAACCAGCTAGACCCATGAAAGATCTGACTTTCTTCTTGGTAGTGGGACGTGGAGCATTCTGGATCTTGGTGATGTTTGCTTCCAAGAGCCCCTTCTGACCGTTCTTGAGGGAGTGGCCAATGAAGTCAACATTGTCAGTCCCCAGGATGCACTTGCTGGCTCTCACAGTCAGGTCTGCTTTTGTGAGGCGGGTGAACAGCTCTCTCAAAGTCTTCATGTGTTCTTCCCATGTCTTTGTATGTATTAGGAGGTCATCCCAGTAGCAGATCACGTTGTCCATGCCTGCTAGCATCTTCCTGAGGCCTCGTTTTAGGGTTGCTCCACTGTTCACCATTCCGAAAGGCATTTTGAGACACTCGTAAGTCGCATCTGGCGTTACGAATGCTGTCTTGGGTATGTCCTCGGCTCTGATGGGCACTTGCCAATACCCCTTGCTTAAATCGACTTTTGAGAAGAACTTGCTCCCCGCTAGACGTCGGAACAAATCTTCAGCTGTGGGCATGGGCTCGGGATCAAACACAGTGATCCTGTTGAGCTTCCTGTAGTCGATGCACACGCGGTTGCTACCATCAGGCTTCTTCACAACCACTACAAATGATGCATAGGGAGATGTGGACTCCCTGATGACTCCCATCTCCAACATTTCGTTGATGTCCTTTTTCAGCGACTCGCGCGCTTGGTAGGGTATTGGGTACGGACGCGAGCGTACCGGAACTGATGAAGTGAGGTTCACTTCATGTTCGATCAGGGAAGTAGACCCTGGCGCGACTCGAAACCTATGCTCGAACTCGCCGACGAGCTCGTTAAGCTCGGCACGTTGACTGGCTGACAGTTGTTCCCCCAATTTGACATCACGCACACCTTCTTTGTGGCCAACATCTCCCAGGTCAAGGACATCTTCGTCTTCGAAGGTATAGTCGTCCTCAGACACGACGGCTCCTCCGATGACTTCTTCTGGGTCCGGTGTCCTCTCCACATATAGCTTCAAAAGATTGGCGTGGTAGACCTTCGACTTCTGTTTGCATCTGGATCAGCTCCTCCTTGTTGACACTGACGTTCTTTGATAGGCTGCTCACTCTCAACGGCTTGGTTGCTTGCTTGTCTCGTTTGGCTTGTGCCCTGGTGGTTACAGCACCCACACAATGTTCCAGTTCAGGAGTGGATACCTCTTGGATCGGAAGAGGATCGTCTCCTGGCTGTTGTATCCGGCTTTCTGGTTTCCATTCAGGATCAGGATCGTTCGGCGACCGTGCTCCCTCGATATTTCCGATCATGACGTCATACATCGGCCTCTTCAAACAAACCGCCTCAACTTCACCCTTGAAGTATGGACTGTCAACCGACACCTTGGCTGTTGGCGCTCGCACGCATGTACAGTCCGCCATGAGCGTCAGTCTGAATTCTCCAGTTAGTTGGTCTTTGGTTACCAAATCTTCTTTGATGATGACGCCGCTGCAACCAGAATCTCTCAAGACGCTCACTTCATGCCCGTTGATCATCCCTTTGGCCACTGGCATGTTTGACGCGTTGACGGCCACGTTGGCGACGACGGGGATGCTCTTGCCATTTGCGAGGAATATTTGGCCGTCCCTCACACATTCTTTGACGTCCTCTACTGAAGCTGGAGTCACTGGTTTCGCACAGGGCAAAATGACACTTCCCGCGCAATTCTGTCGGCTGGTAGGGTTGCGTGATTTTGGACTCTCTTTTTGCTCTGCAATGGACTCGTCTCTCAGCCTCTTCTTACACTGAGCAATTCGATGACCTGGTTTCTTGCAGTAGAAACAGCCTTTCAGGTTTGATGTGTCCGCCCCATTCGGTGTATCACCGATGCTTTGGTTCTCGGTCTTCGGGGATTTCTGTCTTGGCTGTTGCTTTGGTGGAGCCATTGTCTTTCCATGTGCAGTCAAATATCGATCTGCACACTTGGCAAGGTTCGACAGGGACTGAGATTCTTGTTCTTCCAAGTGGACTGCCAGATCTTTTTGGCATGCAGCCACGAACTGTTCTTTGACTATCAAGTCTCGCAGGTGATCATAGTCCTTTGCCAGTCCTGACAGCTCTACCCATTTCTCTAGATACGTCTTCAGCCGTTCGATGAACTGCTCTGGTGTTTCCCCTGCCTCTGGTTTGCACTCCCGGAAACGTTGTCTGTATCCCTTCTCTGTATAGTTGTAGTGACGAAGCAATGCATCTTTCAGCTTGTCATAGTCCTTGGCGTCTTCTTCAGACATCCTGTTGTAGACATCGAGGGCACTCCCGGAGAGGAGAGCACTCAGTTTGATGGCCCATCCATCTTTCTGCCAATTCGCATTCTCAGCATACCTCTCAAATCTGCCAAGGTAGCTGTCGATCTTGTCCTTGTCCTCTAAAAAGGACGGGATCTTTGGAGCCTTGTGTGATTCTGTTTGAACTGCACCCTCTCTTCTTGCACCATGCTGAAGTCGTGCTAGTTCAAGTTCATGTTGACGTTGACGTTCTTGCGCTTCTCTGGCATGTTCTCTTTCTTGAGCTTCAAGTTCTCGTATACGTTCTCTTTCTTGCGCTTCTTTGGCACGTTCTTTTTCTTGAGCTTCTCTGGCACGTTCTTTTTCTTGAGCTTCTCTGGCACGTTCTTTTTCTTGAGCTTCTCTGGCACGTTCTTTTTCTTGAGCTTCGAGTTCAAGTTCGCGCATCTTCAGTTTCATCTCTCGTTCCTGTTGTTGTTCTCGTTCCCGAGATTTCACGTACTCGGTCAGCTGTTTACCCTTCAGTCCGATGTCAACTCCGGCCTGCCAGAAATCCGCCATCCTGGATAATGATGCAGCCCTTGGAGTGTCGGCGACTTTGACTGACGACGGCAATAGCTTTACTACACTTTACCGTGGACTCCCTATACACAAGACCACTGTCTTGAGTCCACACAGTAGGCGTCACGGTCTGGACGAAAAAACCGTCACTGGCCTCGTTCGGCAATGTCGAATCTTGACTAGTCAACTCTTGACGAAGCTGTAGAGATCCTAGGCTTGGCCCCCATATGTTACGTGTTATACAGCCGGCCACAATCTATCGACGTATTGGCATGCAGGTATGTTGTTGCTAGCACTTTAGGCTATAACACGGGTTCTTTAGAATCTCTTGGTGCTCGTCTGTCGCTTTACAGTCGATCGCAGAAACGACAAGTTTGCGAAGTAGAGGATAACGCAGTGACTTTATTTTCCCCACAACGGAACGTAGAATCATATACTCAAACAACATGGACCTCTGAAACTCTCTCAGCTCTTGATACACAGCCCGAAGTTCAAAGCTCTAACGCTCAAAAGTCTGTCCATTCATTTTCAAAGGCAATTCCTCGCTAAACGTTTCCATTGAGCTGAGCCATATCGCCATCTTGAATGTGGTTCGACCGAGCCTGTATTTTTGCTATCAATGTGGTGGTCGGTGGTAAGGTTGGAGTCAAGTACGACGCAGGGGCGAAGTCGAGTTACTTTCCCACACTTTATTGGCCGTTGGTACAAGCTCTTAGTAAGATGAACCTCTTGACCGGGTGGTGAATTGGTCTCTCTGACCCAGATGGAATGGGGTCTCCCGCTCTCTGACCCAGATGGAATGGGGTCTCTCTGGCTGTGTGCCGTCTCCCCATTATCAAGCGAATGCACGGACCTCACAGGAGCCAGGGGATGGATTGTTCCACAGATCCTAACCCATGGCTCCCAAGTCGTGCTTGTATTTGGAAGGAAACAGGAGTTACTTCATTGAACTCGCTTTGAAATTACTTCTTACAAATGTTGCCTCATTCAGCATAACACAGTCTATTGAATGAATCATATGCCGTTGCAAGTGGTTGTCTTACTTGAGAGGAAACATTAGATTTATACTCAAAATGTTACAATTCAGATGCCAGAGTGGGAGGACGGCGCACTAGCCAGGGGTCACGCTAATGCAAGGAGTGATTGACAGGGCAGCTGCACTAACAATCAGACCTCAGCAGAGAAGGGGTCACAGAGCGGTCAGCTGGTCAGCTTGCCTTACAGAAAGGATGGGGGAGGGGGGTTGGAGAGAGGTCTGACACACAGGATTGGGGGGTGGGGAGACAGAAGCAGGGATATTTCAATAGAGGATGAACACAGCAGATGTACACTACACTTTGTGATAGGTGCACCTTATGACATGGACACAGTAGATGTACGATACACTCGGTGATAGGTGCACCTCATCACATCATCTTCCAACAGAATGCAAATAACATGCGGGGTGGTACTCACTGTAGCACTTGAGCACACCTGCATCAGACAACGCGAACTGTGTTGCCAAAGTCCGTGAGAATGTTAGCTGTAGGAGACGATAGGCCTCAGCCCCTCCTCACCCCCAACGGCTCACCGCACCAGATATTTTTTGTATCTCTCTCTCTTTCTTATCTCGTCATCACCTCCTTACGTCATCTTCTAGTGTATACGTCACGCCTCTCGAAGAATCCACCGAGGTCCACGCACAGATAAAAATCTCCATAAAGGAACTTCCAACAAATAACCAGAAAACAATATTCACCGATACCTCCCCTCAATCATACTAAACCCAGATCTAAACTCAAACGATGACTGTTGTTCACAACACCGACACAAGCCGACACGAGCCAAGCAGACAGCTTAAAATCAACTTTTATCATATCTTTTGGGTTGTTTTTTCATTCTGATTATACTCTAATTATACATTTACTTACTTATTATAAAAAAGAAATAGCGAGAATCTGCGAGAAGTAGGCCTACCGTCCATATATCATGCCATTTCATAGCTGACATCACTTCCCCCACTGTCTATAATATTGCATTTCAAAAAGTGATTTCGACCTGGCTGGATGTGCGTTATGTGCGTGTAATTCGTTGTCGTTGAAGGGAGTTCCAGCTCGCGTTTCTGTTTTGCTCGCGAAGTGTGTCGCTGTTTTTGTTAGCGTGATCGTTTTCTGTGTTTGCTTGTGTTCGGCTTTAGTTTGTCGGAACGTCGTTTAGCTTAAGATTACACCCGAATCACGTGGACCGTTAAGATGCATGGAGTACCGCCGAGCACGACGTTTGTCACAAAACGCAGATACATTAACGCGGTCGGATCTTAGCATAACTCCCCGGGTGTGCCAAGTCAGGCGGAGTGGCGGGTGCGAGTTGCAGACGAAACTTATCACCGTCACGTGACAAGTACCGGCCAATCAGAAGCGGTGACGCCGGTAGTGCTTAGCGGTGTTTAGCCGCATGGATAAATTGCATAAAATCGTAAATAAGTAAGTAAATATAATTAGAGCATAATCAGAACGGAAAACCCCCCAAAAGATATGTTATAAGTTGATTTTAAGCTGTCGGCTCTTGTCGGCTCGTGTCGGCTTGTGTCGGCTCGTGTCGGCTCGTGCCGGCTCGTGATTCAGGGTGGGCGGATGCCACTGCTTCCAGCAATCACTCCAAGTAATAACACGCCAACAGTTCGAAACGCCACGTTGAGTGCTTTTTTCCAATCAACCCTCCTTCTTGGCTTCTCTCCACAATACTACACTTCTAACTGACTGTCGTCGTCACTGTCTTACGTCACTTTTTATTATTACGTCATCGTCATTAGAAACCGTCCGTGTCGGTCCAGTCTGATCAGTTCAAGGATAGGAAAAGTTCCCTAACCTTCTGCGGCATTTCCCATTACATTTGCATCCGCAGGCATTTCACATTCTTCCGCAACATACTCATTTACTGCATCTGTCATACTCAAAGTAACTGGAATTGCACTTGCTTACTTGAAATGCCAGAGACTTGATAAGTTGATTTTAATAAAATGACACTTAGAAATTTTGAAAAAGACTTCTTAAATCAGGTTGACCTACCTCAAAAACCTCCGGATACATTCGGAAGTGCGACTTGAATTGCCAGGCAGTGTATGATGGCACGGTCACCTCCACGAAATGCACCACATGTGCATCAGGATTTGCAGATTCCTCTTCTACGCTATTGTGAAGTCGCCTCAGTTTCTTTTTGATGACACTTGCAGCTGCTTGTAGGTCATCATCATCAAAAAAACTCCACTGCCAACACCCGTTTCACACTAGCTCGGTCGGTCGACGCCATTTCAGATAATCTCGCTTGCGCGTATCTCGCACTCGCCAATCTCACGCTTGCCATCTCGCGTGACTCGCCGACTTACAACGCACGTCTGGTCAACGCATCCACGCCGAAGCATGTGTTGCCATCGTTTGTGTTGACATGGTTTTACGCTCTCGTCACTTTCTTGTGATGCGCGCGCACCCTCATTTAGATACGAATTATGGCCAATGCGAAGTCGTGGGGGACGCACTATGACTGCCTAATGGCAAAGCAGACCAGTTACAGTTGATGTTGGGTGCTAAGCAATAACCATGTACACGTAGGCCTACATGTTCTAATGCCTTTGTTCAATGTCTCGACCTCCTTTGTTCATTGTCTCGACCTCCTTAATTTGTTCATTGTCCTTTGTTCTCGCCCCCTCCCAGTATAGCTTAGTAATGATCGACGTGCCTTGATATTGGCCGAGTATACCCATGCATCGCATCCTAGGGTATATAACGTGGATCATATCCAGTACTCTCTCTCTCTCTCTCTCATTCCCACCCTCTTGCTCACACGTCCCCTCCGGACTGGAGGGTCGGAGGGACGGAGGATCTCACGAGCTGGGGGCGTTGCTTAATCTTGCAAGAATCTCGTACGAAACGTGACGTGAGGGCGTTGCCTACAGCGTCTTAATTGTTCACAAGAAAACACTCGCTCCGAAGGAGAGTGACCGAGATAGCTCCGGAAGCATTCTAGTCCACAAGAGACTTCGCCTGCCGGCACAAGAGTCTCTAGCACAGTTCATATCTCATGATGGAACTATTTCGTCCGGGATATTCATAAGGTGGTCAATGGAGATGCTCCCTTAAAGCAGTTCTAAGACTAAGACTATTTCGCACTAAACTCATAAATGATACGTTTGTTGAGGCAATAAACAAGCGTTTATTCGATAAAATAAAATGTTTGTGTCGAACTGAAAAATGTGTTTGACATCTGAATGATTTCTGTGAAAAGTGTGGGGAAAAGTTTCCAGAACAAACTTGTTTTGGCGCAATGCTGTAATGCTAAGGGTGAAGTCTATCACGCATTCATTGCGAACTGCGCCAGAGTCACTATACTGACTCGGGTTCACAAAATGCTCCGGAGGTACCTCGCTGCGTCTAGCCGCAGAGGCCCTGTTGACCCAAAATGGCGGGTTGCCGTTCATGGACGGCAGTGCCCATAATCTGTTTCTCCTTGTCCAACAAAGAGGTAAGGGACCGGCACTCCTTACCTGTGGGATTGGTTGCAGAGGGTGGGGTGAAATTCTTACAAAATTGTGGACTTTTAGTGGCTTAAAAAGTTGACACCAGGAATCTACATACTTTTGATATTAGGAGAATAGTAGGCCTAAAAGACAGTGAAAACAAGGTGAAAATTATATCGTTGCCTTACAGGTAAGGAATGCCAATGTTTCAAGCCTCTCAACGAGCCCCTATAGTTCCTCCACCTCCCTCCCTGCATACTGCTACACCGAGGCATCCCGCGCAAGCCACTAGATCAGCGGAGACAGGCCTCAAGACTCAGCGTGGGTGACATGAACATCAACAGACAACGCCTGGAGCCAAGCGACAGGACGGCAGTCAGCACGACCTTTCACACAGGGCGAGTTTGTTTGGCCCAAAATCTCGAAGAATCGCGAGGGATAGGCGTTGCCTACGTTCCTCGCTCATAAGGACGCACTCTCCGTGAAGGCGGGAAGCCGAGGGAGGTCCGGAGCTCCCTCGATCCTTCCCGCTGCAGTGAACCGATGCGAAATGTCTCGCAGCGAGATTGGCGAGCGCGAGATGCTCTCTACAACGGGCAAACAGCAGGCGAGTTTATCTAATATGGCGTCGCCCGACAGAGCTGGTTTGAAACGGGTGTTATTATTGGAGTTTCTTGACGATTCTGACGAAGGTTATGATTGCATATTTTATCGACCCCAACGTCCCCAATGCGACCACAAAATCTCAAGTATTCTTCTTCTTCTCAAACGCCATCACACTTGGATTTTAGAGTCAAGGATGAAATGGGCTGTCTTCTGGAGAGATTCCACCCTGCCGTACAGCTTTTCCTGAATGCTTGCTGGTTCTGGCCAAACGTCCTCTCGCAGCAGTTGGTGGTTCATGCATTCCTGCAGAATGTGTTCAGCCTTCTGGTCAGCCTCTCCACAGGAGCACTTTGGGGATGGCACAAGTCTGAATCTCTTGTGCATGTGGTAGTCGAGTTTATTGTGCCCTGTCCGCAGCCTGAAGATGACCACCTGTTCTTGTCTGGACAGTTGGTGGTAGCTGTCCGTTGTCTGGGGTGTTCTGTACAGGGCCTTCACAATGGTGTTCATTTCTATAAGGGTGATTCTGTTCTCTTCCTGTGGTCTTCAGCTCCCAGCTTTGCCATTCTATCCGCCTCCTCATTTCCATGTATTCCACAGTGTGAGGGGATCCACTGCAGTACAATCCTGAAGCATGTGATGTTTTGGAGTGCTTTCAGGAGTTGAGGCAGTTTGCTTGCTGTTGCTGCCTCCAAGACGGAGAGTGCGTCTGTGAGGAAGACTACCTGGGAGTCTCCGTCAAGGTCTGTTTTGCTGCTGATGGTATTTGCAGCATGGATCAGGGCTTCAACCTATGCTCTGTAGTTGGTGCAGTGGAGGCCTGTCGGTATTGCCTCTGCCTGCCATTTTCCATCTGGGTACTGGATGTATGCTCCAGCTCTACCTCTCTTGACTGCATCTGTGGCTGACCCATCTGTGTAGGCCCTTATCCATGCTTCCTGGGGGTACGTTTCATCAAGCATGGCCATTGTCAGAGCTTTCTTGCTGGCGTCACAGTGCTCGTCTTTTGTGGTGTAATGGGGTACTGTGGTACGGATGTTGACGTTGTTCAGTGCAGTTTTCCAGGGTGGAGAATCGTCTTTGCGGGTGAAGGGTTCTACTTCTGCTAGAAGCAGGTCTTGATGCTTTCTCAACAGTGCTCTGCTTTCTAGAACAAAGCTGGATCTTTTCAGTCTTCTTGAGCTGAGGTGCTTCACTCTGTTGTGCATCAGGTGATCCTCTAAGAACCTTGCCCTCATGTTCTGCATCACGGCTTTGCACTCCTTTCTTTTCTGTAGCGGTGGGATGCCTGTTGTTTGCTCCATCTTCTCTATAGGCGTAGATCTGACAGCGCCTGTGATGATTCGTAGGGCCTGGTTCTGGACTCTGTCAATGGTCTGTTGGTGCGACTGGGCAGCTGTCATCCAAGAGTTGGAGCCGTACTCTAGGTGTGGTCGTACTGTGCCCTGGTACACCGTCTTGAGGATCTTCTCATTGGCTCCCCAATATGTCGCTGCCAGCTTCCTTGTGATGTTCAGCTTTCTTCTGGCTTTCGCCTCTGCACTTTGCACCTGTTGTTTCCATGTCATCGTCCTGTCAAAAAGTATTCCCAAGTATGTTTGTTGGTCTTCATACTGTAGCAGGGTGTTGTCCAGGGTCAGTTTGCCAGGCTGAGCTTTGCTGGAGAGTGTGAATAGAGTGGCTGATGACTTCTCTTTGTTGATGGTGACACACCAGGTGGAGGTCCAACCTGTTCTCATGTATTTACAACGCTGTTCTGTGAAATTACCAATCATGATCATCATGATGATCATGTAATGTGTTGATTGTTGCTGCCATACCGAAGCAGACGACTAATGTGGAGTTAGCGCGGAAAGAAACGAGCACAACGGAAACAAACTAGTAGAATTTCACACCCTCCCTATTCCCATTCCACGTAAAATTACTCAAGAATACTGAAAGAACACTTACGTTTTAATATTCTGTCCCATTCCTCCGTCGCAACGCGACAATTGAAAAAAGTCCCATCGAGAAACAGAATTCCAATGCGGATAGTCGCCATTTTGTTTTAGCCCGCGAGCTGCGCGAGCTGCAGAA
>JAWQFJ010000656.1:15000-47700 GCA_034096865.1 Theodoxus fluviatilis
ATATCGCCGACACGCAAGTAGCATTCACGGACTGCACGCAGAAAATTAACATTGTGCGCGTTGCATGTGCCGAAACTGGTTACTAGTTATTGACGAACTTTTTATTTTGTTTTATTTTTCATCGTTATCTTTTTATTTCATCCATTCATTCCTCAATTAATTAATTCATTCATTCTTTCATTTATTTATTCATATATTTCTATTTTTATTTTACATGATTGTGTTTCGTTCGCGTTTTGCTTTGATGTAATGAGCCGGTGGCCTATGAGCTCCGTCGAGATCTAGTCAAACAGAGTTATCTTTTCCTACTTTCAGCATAACAAACGCGCGTCGCTTACAAAATCTGTGAAAGACACGATTGTTTTTGGAGCAAACAGTTTGTTGTTTCTATAATGGTGACCTCCTGCTGTGTGAAGAACTGCCACAATAAGCATGGCAGAGAGAATGATCGACATTTTTTGTACCATCTGTTCTGACGATAAACATGGTGCTTTTTATTTTGCGAGAGCAGTTTACTCATGAATCATTGATCTTTCAATAGACAAACCCAGTGCTTGAAACATTACTGTGCACATCAACATCTTTTAGTTTTATGGTGAATCTTTCAGTTTACACGCTATGCGTCATAAATGTGTAATATACGGGTCACTCGCAGAATGCTCTACGGCGTGTTTTTTTTTCTTTCTGTTTGACTCTTACGTGAGTGTTGTGACGTTTCTGAGGGTTTGGCTATGGAGCTTGGGGACCAGTTTGCTGTGGCTCTCTCTCTCTCTCTCTCTCTCTCTCTCTCTCTCTCTCTCTCTCTCTCTCCTCTCTCTCTCTCTCTCTGCGCGTGTGCGTGTGCGTGCGTGTGTGTGTGTGTGTGTGGTGTGTGTGTGTGTTTGTAGGTCGGGCAACCGATATCCCGAGTGATCGTGGTATCAAACTGTTCATCACAGCAGTTGTCGACAGTTTGCAATGCCTCAGTGGAGCACCGTTGGTTCAAATTCGGCTGTGGTTGGAGCGAAATGAAGGGTTACTTAGTCCTAACTGCTCGTTGTTTCTTAATCTTCATCTCTTATAAATCGCAGAGGACCAACTTTTATTTAAAATTGCACGCACAAAAAAGGTCGATCCGTTATCATATCTTAAAGTTATATTAAATTAGTTACAAGTAATCGATAATCCAGTTTTCTTCCGTCCCAGCGAGTTGAAGGGGTTTCGAAGAAGGAACACAATTACACAAATCCGAATGCTTTAGTAACGTACATCGTATTTATTTTGCTTCTCTACAGCGTTACAACACGCGGTATGACAAAAACAAACAACGTCGATCATTCTTTCTGCCATGCTTATTGTGGCAGTTCTTCACACAGCAGGAGGTCACCATTATAGAAACAACAAACTGTCTGCTCCAAAAACAGTAGTGTCTTTCACAGATTTTGTAAGCGACGCGCGTTTGTTATGCTGAAAGTAGGAAAAGATAACTCTGTTTGACTCGATCTCGACGAAGCTCATACATTAAAATTCGTTCCCTCTGTCTCTGTCTCGTGTAGACAAGTTGGAAGGGAAGGGAAGTTTCTGTAAACACTTTTTGTTTTTGCTTTGGCACGTAGGTGCATCATTGATGTATTATTCACGCACAGACAGAATTACACGCATGGACAGATTTACTTACAACACAGGTTTGCAGCCAGTACGATTTTGTCAAGATATTTCAATAAGCCCCCATTTCCCCTCTTGGTTCCATCCCTGGGACAGGAAAAATCTGTGTTTATTTAGATGCCTGCCTGCCTGCCCGCCCGCCCGCCTGCCTGCTTGCCTGCCTGCGTGCGTGCGTGCCTGTCTGAATTGAAAAACACAGTTACAGAGACCACGAAAGTGTGTGGCAGCAGCAACGGCGTGGCACGCGCACCCACGCGCGCGCACACACACACACACACACACCACACATACACCACACACATACACACACGCACAAACATGAACACATACACACGCACGCGCGGACACACACACACACACACACACACACACACACACACACACAGACACATAAAAAGACTCTAACATAGACACAATCACACAGGCACAAACACAAACACGGGAACACAGACACGAACATAGACAAACACACACATACATGTAGACACGAGCACAGACACACACTCATACACGCATGCGCGCGCGCACACTGATAAGCAGCAACTAGATAGAATTGATTTACTGAGGTTCGTCATCTGTTGAGCTGCGTCCAGTTTCTATTAAATTGTGCTGCATATACTCGAGAATCGTATCCCCTAACCTAAGACCATTAGCTTTTTCACCCTGCAGGTAGAGGCAAGGGGAGACAACCCTTTTACTCTCTTTTTCTTTATCTCACAAGTGATATAGACTAGGCCTGGTAAAAGACCAGTATCCATAAGAACAATAAAAATAAAAATACAGCCAGAGAACCACCAGAATCGGCGATAGGCCCTGGATGCCTAAGCAAGCCGAAGAATTCTATTCTATTCTATATTCTATTCCTTGCAGGTTGCGCAAAAGCGCGAATCGACCGAAATTGCCCTTTTTGCACTTCAAGTAGTCGTTACTCTAGGAAATTCATTATATTTGAAAAAGTCCTTGGTCGCTACAGTTACGTTGCTTACTAGCCACAATATTGCCTTTTTTAGTGTCGAAGACTGAGCGCAAAACAATGTACACTTCTTAACTAGTCATAAAACGTTTTGTCCCACACGTGTACACGTGTGCGTTATTTGAAGCAATACTATTAATACTAGTAATACATGTACATGAAACGCCAAAACAGCCAGGACAGATCTTTTGAATCGGCCACTTCATCGGGCTACGCATTCTTGTTTTGACATGTTGCGTGTCGTGATTGCTGCATACAGTCACTGAATTGTCTCATCCAACCAAGCGCTGAGAGATTCGTACAAGCTGGGGCAAGTTAACGGTTTACACAGTTGTCCCGAGCAACAAGCAACCGCTCCCGTTGCGCATGCGTAAACATCCTGTCCCCCACCTCTGACACCAAAGACCATTGCTCACACTCGGTCGTCCCTCCAGTGGATTTTGCAGCAAGAATGCTTCACCTGCAGCCTGAAGTGCAGTTCTCACAGCGACTTGCTCATTTTCATCACGGATCCGAAAAATCGCTCAGTTCCAGTGAGTTGTGCGAAGGGTCTTTGCTTCGCAAAGCTAGAAATTTTAGTACCGTTTTGCTACGATCATAGATCTATACGAGTCTCGTGCTAATCTCACAGGCGTAACCGTAAGAGGCTGAAGCCTGAAGCAGTAAGATACAAAAATCGCATTTCCCTGTACGAATGGTTAATACCAACCTTAAAGCTTAACTGTCAGCCTGCACTATCGTGTCTATCGTGAGTGTATGTGTGTGTACACGTGTGCGTGTGTGTGTGTGTGTGTGTGTGTTTTCCGTGTGCTGGCGCTTGTGCCCAAAACCGGATCCAGTCTTGGGCAATCTCTCTCTCTCTCTCTCTCTCTCTCTCTCTCTCTCTCTCTCTCTCTCTCTCTCTCTCTCTCTCTCTCTCTCTCTCTCTCTCTCTCTCTCTCTCTCTCTCTCTCTCTCTCTCTCTCTCTCCCCCTCCCTCCCTCCCTCCAGTACGTGATTGTAAAACGACTTTGATATCCCACCTGACGATCCTTTCGTCGATATGGAAAATAGCAAGAGAATCTAAAAACGTCGTCGTAGTCCTGAGGAGGAGTTTCGTGTAACTATGCATGCATGTAATTATGTGCATGTGTGTGCATGCATATATTTTTTGTATTATAAATCATGGCGAGGTCGAATTTCAAAGTCTATGTGTCTGTCTGCCTGTAGGCTGTACAGGTATGTCTATCTGTCTGCCTGCTTGTCTGCCTGCCTGCTTGTCTGTGTGCCTGCCTGCCCATCTGTGTCTGCCTGACTGTGTATCTGCCTGCCTGCCTGCTTACCTGCCTGTGTACCTGCCTGTGTGCCTGCCTGCATGCCTGCTGGCCTGCCTGTCTGCCTCTCTAGTCCTCCTCCAAACTGAGGTAGGATGGGTAGTAGATTAACTGCAGCACTTAACATAAATAAAACTTGCCCTGAACTTCCATTTACTGACAAAGATGTTTTCACAGAGGCTGTTAGAGAGAGAGAGAGAGAGAGAGAGAGAGAGAGAGAGAGAGAGAGAGAGAGAGAGAGAGAGAGAGAGAGGTGTAAAGAGAGAGAGAGAGAGAGGTGTAAAGAGAGAGAGAGAGAGAGAGAGAGAGAGAGTGTAAAGAGAGAGAGATGAGGCAGAGAGACAGTACAACCTGAGTGATTGCCCTTAGTGAATACATCCAGATTGAGGCACAAGTACCAGTGCACAAAACACACACACACACACACACACACACACACACACACACACACAAGCACGCATGCACACACATGCATGTGTACACGCACACACACACACACACACTAACACACACACATGTGCACACAAAAACACACACATGCACACATGTGCACACAAACACACAGAAACTCACATACACAAGTTCACGCTCATGCTTGCATGCACACACACATGCACACACACATGCATGTGCACACATACACACACACACATACACACATACACACACACACACCAAAGTACACACCTCTGCCACATGACTCATGACAGACATGAATAAAGTGCATGGTGGTAACTTACTTAAATGGCCCAGTACACAGACAGATGGACAAATAAGTATACAGGCAAACACACAGTCACACATGCATGCAGCCACACACACACACGCACACACACACGCACACACACACACACACACACACACACACACACAAACACACACACAAACACACACACACCCACCCATGCTAGCATACACATATGCCAGTACACATACTTGCATGTTTGCAAATGCAACTCGCATTTGCAAGCTTCTTGCTCACTGGCAGAATTTTTTTTACATATTTAAGCATCCACATTACAGCGAGATCACATTCTGACTTGTTAACACTGCACATGTTGATGCAAAATTTTAAACAATGATATGACTTTTTGAGTCTATCAGTTTTATCAAATAGGTGAACATATTAGACACCTGCAAACACAAGATAGGAACCATGCACATCTTAACCACAGATATAAATTATTTCCCTTCCTCTGTTTGCATTTTCCCCACCCCTCTACTTCCAGCCCTCCCTTCCCACCCTCCACCTCAACCTTCCTCTGTTTGCATTTTCCCCACCCCTCCCTTCCCACCCTCCACCTCAACCTTCCTCTGTTTGCATTTTCCCCACCCCTCTACTTCCACCCCTCTACTTCCCACCCTCCACCTCAACCTTCCTCTGTTTGCATTTTCCCTACCCCTCTACTTCCACCCCTCCCTTCCCACCTCCACCTCCACCTTCCTCTGTTTGCATTTTCCCCACCCCTCCCTTCCCACCCTCCACCTCAACCTTCCTCTGTTTGCATTTTCCCCACCCCTCTACTTCCACCCCTCTACTTCCCACCCTCCACCTCAACCTTCCTCTGTTTGCATTTTCCCCACCCCTCTACTTCCACCCCTCCCTTCCCACCTCCACCTCCACCTTCCTCTGTTTGCATTTTCCCCACCCCTCTACTTCCACCCCTCCCTTCCCACCTCCACCTCCACCTTCCTCTGTTTGCATTTTCCCCACCCCTCTACTTCCACCCCTCCCTTCCCACCTCCACCTCCACCTTCCTCTGTTTGCATTTTCCCCACCCCTCTACTTCCACCCCTCCCTTCCCACCCTCCACCTCCACCTTCCTCTGTTAAAAAAAGAAGTTGTTGTTACAATAACTCTTCCTACCCTGTTTATTTTTTCTGCCAACCCTAAGGTTTTTTTCCACACAAAAATCAATGGTAAACAATGAATTGCATGTTGTCCCATCTGCCCTGTCCAATGATCACTTGGGGAATCCACTAAGTAAACAAGTGTTTTCAGCAAAAGATAATTTTTGACTCACATGCGAAGCAAAAGTGAGTCTATATACTCACCCTTTTCGTCCGTCCGGGCATCCGGTCCGGGCATCCGGTCCGGGCGTCCGGTCCGGGCGTCCGAAAACTTTAACGTTTGAATTTTCTCGGAGACTATTAAGTCTATCAATACCAAATGTGGAATGATAGTGTATGATGACAAGGCCTCTAAAAACATACATAGTGACTTAACCTTGCTTCAAGGTCAAGGTCGCAGGGGCCATAAATGTTGTCTAAAAAACAGTCATTTTTCACATTTTCTCAATTTTCTCTGAAGTTTTTGAGATTGGATACCTGACCTATATATAGTATATAGGGCAAAGTAAGCCCTATCTTTTGATACCAGTTTGGTTGACCTTGCTTCAAGGTCAAGGTCACAGGAGCTCTTCAAAGTTGGATTGTATACATATTTTGAAGTGACCCTGACCCTGAACTATGGAAGATAACTGTTTCAAACTTAATAATTATGTGGGGCACATGTTATACTTTCATCATGAGACACATTTGGTCACATATCATCAAGGTCAAGGTCACTTTGACCCTTATGAAATGTGACCAAAATGGGGTAGTGAACCACTAAAAGTGACCATATCTCATGGTAGAAAGTGCCAATAAGCACCATTGTGCTTCCTATGTCTTGAATTAACAGCTTTGTGTTGCATGACCTTGGATGACCTTGACCTTGGGTCAAGGTCACATGTATTTTGGTAGGAAAAATGTGTAAAGCATTTCTTAGTGTATGATGTCATTGGTAGGTTTAGTTGTTTGACCTTGACCTTGAAGGTCACCTGAAGGTCAAGGTCATATAAAGGTCAAGGTCAGGCATGTGAGTCGTATGGGCTTTGCCCTTCTTGTTTATTTATGTTCAGATGAGTGTACTGTATACAAGACAATTCTTAAAACACACATTTACATACACAAAATGCACAGTCTCAATCTGGCCTCCTCTGTAAAAAAAAGAGAGAAAAAAGTTCAGGTCGACCTATTGACCCCCTTCTTTTAATGGCCATGTTACCTTAACTACAACCCATTTTTGTCAGCCTTATTCCCAGCCACATTCCATACTTCTCACTCACATTTCTGCTCACTAAAATGGACCCATCTACTCATCCTAACTGACCTGGGTAGATCTAAAATAGAAGGAGCTAAAATTGAGCTATATTTAAGCTGATATTTTGGCTACAGGTACATGTTATTGCATGCTTTTCAAAATTCTGATGGATGGAGGCAACAAGAATGTTGAAGACTCTAGAAGTTGGGGATTTTATTTCTGTTAATCTTTTGCCGGAGTCCAATGAAAAAGCTTGTAACTGTGGATGGGTGTTGCCTTCTCCTATTACAGCCTTTTTCTGTGTCAGATAATTATTTAGTAAGCTTTTCTGTCTCAGTGTCTGTATGAGATTTTTGCCTAGTATTCTGCTACACTGCTTGATCACCTTGTTTGTTTATTCTAAGTAAAGGAAAAAATGTAGAGGTGCAATTTATCACCCATATCTGGGTCTTGAACTAATTTCTATTTGAACCCTCACACTTTTGAGTCATGATCTTGGCAGACTTGCAGCCTCAGCTTCAAAGCCACTGCACCAGGCAGAAACTGAAAGTTAAAAACAGGAGCCATTCACAACAGTTCAACTAGAGCCACTGCTGAATGGGAAATTTAGCCAAAATGTTGGTCCTTAAACTTTTATTTTGGTGGTCAATCCATGTGATACATTATGCAGAACTAAGAGGCACGTGAAAATGTATTGTCATAAGAAAATATGTCAGTTGCACTAGTCTGAAACTTTTTGGAATGATGAGACAAGGTTAAAGACAAGGTTAGAGACAAAGGATTGAAAGTAAGATGGATGGACAGTGTTTTACGGCCCATCAGCCTTGTAGGCTATTTAAGGCCATTTAGCACGAAAATCACTAGAACAGTATAGAGTAAACGCTAATCAAGTCACAGTGTCCCTAGTTATTCGCCTCTTACGAATTGCGTAGGGAGACGCGGTGGTTCAATCCTTACCCCAAACTCACAGGGGGATTGAAAGAAAGAAAGATGACGTGTTTCAGGAGACTTATGGTCAGAAATGCGAGTTAACCTGTACCCTGGTAGTTGCAGGATAGTTTGCAAGATTATGACTGAGCCAAGCCTGGTAGTTGTGGAATTAGCTCTGTGTGTGTGTGTGTGTGTGTGTGTGTGTGTGTGTGTGTGTGTGTGTGTGTGTGTGTGTGTGTGTGAGGTGCTTAAAAAAAAATTGACAAAACATTATCTTAAAACATGCAGTTGTTCTTTGTTCAATTGCAAGTACTTCTGGTGTAGATGTTGCTGTATGTTGTTGGATAGTTAGAAGGGCATGTGCAAGAGAAAAGGGTAAATATTTTGTCCTTGAAATGTAGCTTATCTTCAGTAGCACTGACAGACCAAACGGTCTCAATTACGACATCTGGAGTTAGGTTCATATCAATTTTAAGCCTGATGGGTTAAAGGAGGCAACTCTTGTTCTTAGCCTTTATTTGAAAACCCATATTTGGCGTGCTTGTGTTTTGCATAAGGCATCCTTTCAAGAATGAATAAATGAATGAATGAATGAGGTAAGTAAGTTTTATAGCCTATCAGCCTTTGTGGGTATGTAAGGCCATTGCTAATAAGATCACTACAGCTGATTAGTGAAATGCAAGTCAGGTCATGCTTTCCCCAGCTAATTGGTTTGTACAAATTGTGTAGGGAGACAAAGTGAGTCTCTGTTTAATCTCCAACCCACAGAGGGATCACCCTGTCAAGTCAAGGTCATATTGCCAGTCTGAGCATTGTGGCAGTCTGAGCGTTGCGGCAGTCTGAGCACTGCGGCAATCTGAGTGTTGCGGCAGTCTGAGCATTGTGGCAGTCTGAGCATTGTGGCAGTCTGAGCATTGTGGCAGTCTGAACATTGCGGCAGTCTGAGCATTGTGGCAGTCTGAACATTGCGGCAGTCTGAGCATTGTGGCAGTCTGAGCATTGTGGCAGTCTGAGCATTGTGGCAGTCTGAACATTGCGGCAGTCTGAGCATTGTGGCAATCTGAGCATTGTGGCAGTCTGAACATTGCGGCAGTCTGAGCATTGTGGCAGTCTGAGCACTGCGGCAGTCTGAGCATTGTGGCAGTCTGAGCATTGTGGCAGTCTGAGCATTGTGGCAGTCTGAGCATTGTGGCAGTCTGAGCATTGTGGCAGTCTGAGCATTGCGGCAGTCTGAGCATTGTGGCAGTCTGAGCATTGTGGCAGTCTGAGCATTGTGGCAGTCTGAACATTGCGGCAGTCTGAGCATGGTGGCAATCTGAGCATTGTGGCAGTCTGAGCATTGTGGCAGTCTGAACATTGCGGCAGTCTGAACATTGCGGCAGTCTGAGCATTGCGGCAGTCTGAGCATTGTGGCAGTCTGAGCATTGTGGCAGTCTGAACATTGCGGCAGTCTGAGCATGGTGGCAATCTGAGCATTGTGGCAGTCTGAGCATTGTGGCAGTCTGAACATTGCGGCAGTCTGAGCATTGTGGCAGTCTGAACATTGCGGCAGTCTGAGCATTGCGGCAGTCTGAACATTGCGGCAGTCTGAGCATTGCGACAGTCTGAGCATTGTGGCAGTCTGAGCATTGTGGCAGTCTGAACATTGCGGCAGTCTGAGCATGGTGGCAATCTGAGCATTGTGGCAGTCTGAGCATTGTGGCAATCTGAACATTGCGGCAGTCTGAGCATTGTGGCAGTCTGAGCATTGCGGCAGTCTGAGCATTGTGGCAGTCTGAGCATGGTGGCAATCTGAGCATTGCGGCAGTCTGAGCATTGTGGCAGTCTGAGCATTGTGGCAGTCTGAGCATGGTGGCAATCTGAGCATTGCGGCAGTCTGAGCATTGTGGCAGTCTGAGCATGGTGGCAGTCTGAGCATTGCGGCAGTCTAGCAGTACCTCAGTCACACAGAAGGACCAGGCAACTCCTGCCAGTTGAGGGGATGCCCACAAAGCAGTGTTGCATCATGACAGCCAGGGGTACCTGGAGTCTTAACTCGGTATGACCCTCCCCCCAAGGATATCAGGAAGTTCAGCAACCAAAATACATGTTCAGGACTGAAGACCATGTGCTGTCTGGCTCATATGGGAGTTTCTTGCCACCTGCAGTAATGACGAAAAGATATCTGGACCTTAGTTATGTGATCTATGACACAGGAAACATGTACTTACGAGACATTTAAAATATATTATTTCATGGAAGTAAAAGGATGTATTCTGATACTAAAGTGCATTTCATAGAGTTTACTGTGATGATTCTGTGTTAAGGTTGATTAGTATATGAATTAAGGTTGGGAAGTATTAGAGATATTTTGCTCCATGATACTGATAGCACACATAATTTAAAACACACACACACACACACACACACACACACACATACACGCACACACACACAAACACACACACTCACACTCACACACACACACACACACACACACACACACACACACACACACACACACACACACACACACACACACACACACACACACACACACACACTCTCATTGTTGCAGGTGCCAAAAAAAACAACAAATGTAACAGCAGGATAAGTTCTGACTTGAGTATTTTGCCATGAAAATAGTCTCCATAATTTTTTCAATTTCCCAGTGCCCACTCAGAGAATGAGACCAGTGAAACGCCAGGCATGGGAGGGTGAGGGAAGTCTGCAGGAGCACCTCTCCTTGATGCTTGCAGAGAAGTGGAATCAGTTCCAGAAGGACAGAGATGAAGTGAGAGCTAATTTCCAGAAATACCACATGAAGAAGCTGAAGCACTTGATGCATGCTCTTTTCCTGTTCATTGGCGCCACCCTGATGTACTCGGTGCACGCCCACCTGGTGCCCTTTGTCTGGGGAGACTGGGATGCATGGACATGCTACTACATCAAGGTCTTCCTCACCTATGTTGGCATAATGACCACTGCCAATTGGCTGTGTGCCATTCTCTATCAGAGTGCTGTCCCCATTACCAGAGATAGGCCCCAGCTTGACAATGCCAGTTGCCAAATGGACAAAGACTACTTCACAGGCCAGCTGTCTTCAGAAAGCAGACCAACCATGAACATGAACTGTGACGAGAAAGACAATGGCCTTCCATGGAAGTTCTGCAAATATTGCAACTGCATGTCCCCCCCTCGTTCGAGGCACTGCCGCTATTGTTCCACTTGCATCCTGAAAAGGGACCACCATTGCTTCATGATTGGAACCTGCATTGGCTTCAGGAACCAGCGGTACTTCATTGTCTTCCTGTGCTACATGATGTTCTGCTGTGCTGCAGGTCTACCTACTATTATCATCTATGTTCGTGGGAACTTTCCAGACTACCACTACAGCGATCTCTTTCTGCCACTGACCGCGTACCGCACTGTTTTTGGTAACATTGACTCTAGGTTGACCTTGATGGTTCTGCATGGAACTTTTCTCGCTGCATACTTTCCACTTGCAAGTTTTCAACTGTTAAGTCAAATTTCACTTGTACTGGATGGACGAATACCATATGAGATTGTGAAAAAATTGCCCATCAGAGACACCCAGACACTCCGGAAGAGGACAGAGACCATTTTTGGATCTTTCTGGATGCTGAACTTCCTGTTCCCGGCACAGCTATTCTTCAGGCAGGCAGGGGACGGCATTTCATGGCCAGGGATGAAGATGGATGCCTCTGCCACAGATGAAGTCTGATGTCACCTGGCTGCCCAGGTGCGACCATGCCTTGTCTCCCTTTCTTGTGGTCTTTATAAAATAAGGAGACAGAAGACCAGGGTTGGACCAAGGTAGTTAGTAGAGGGAGAGATGGTGACCATCTAGTCCAATGTATTCTTTCGCGATTTTATTTGTGGCTATGAAAAGTGCCATTTGCAATGTGGCAAACTTTCGGAGGAGTCTCCTTTGTCAGGCTAAAGATGAGAGAGACTGACCGTGGTATGATGATGGTCTTGGAAATCCAAAGCCCTTAATGTACAGAGTGTGTGAGACACCCTTGGGGCAAGCACGTGTGCCCTCTGCATGTGTGGGGATGAGACCATTGGAAGCAAACACTCTTGCAGTTCGAGCAATGTGGTATATCTGATCTGGTGCTGCAAGGGATGCTCAAAACTAGTCAAATGCTCTGACAATGTACAGCATGAATGGACACAGGGGCATGATAAGAAACCACACACCTCTGCCCATGGGAGAGCACTTCAGTCTGCCCAAACACTCTGCATCAGACATGCTGGTCAGCATGTTTATGGGAAGCTTGCAGGACATTCAACAGCATGGAGTGACAGAACAAACATTCATTGAAATGTTCAACACACATCACTCCAGACTCAACAGAGACCTTGGGATCATGAAGCACTGTTAGTGAACCAAACACATCCCCACACACCTAGAGGGCACAGGTGCTTGCCCCTAGGGAGTCTCTATCACTCTGGACATCAAGGGCTTTGGATTTCCAAGATTACTATAGTCATACCACCACCAGTCTCTCTCATCTGATGGAGACTCATCCAAAAGCCCGACACACTCCAAATGGCACTTTTCAGAGCCACAAAACATATCACAAAAGAATACATTGGACTAGCTGGTCACCACCTATCCCTCTACTTTCTTGTGGTCTGGTAGCAGCTGCTAGAGCAGAAGCTGCTTTCTAGGTGCTTCTGGTTGTAGACCATCTGGGTTGCATGTGAGCTTACTCATTGTAGTGCATACCTTTAGATACAACTTTTGCTGCTTTGCCCTCAACATACCTCCTTGCAAACCAGCTTTGCTAGCTTTGATTTTTCAGTGCCAGTAGTGTTTTGCTATCCTGATGGATTAACCATGTTCATAATGTTCAACTGTTTATTTTGTTGTGCAGACTTGGCTTTTAGTTCAAAGTTAAAAGCAATCTTAAGTTTGGTCTTCTCAATTCTTATGGTCATGACATCATCACTAAAACTAGTGTCCCATGTGCTGGGGATGGTGACAGATACAAAATTGGTGTCAGTGTTTGAGTACATTTGCCTTGAGGGCCGTGAGGTATGATTTGAGGGGAAGATGACACAAGGAGGTTGGGGAGACGAGTGTGTGAGTGGTTAATACAGCACAACCCAGTGTTTGTTAATCCAAACAAGAGACCCAAGGAGTTACCTACATCATGTCACTGGCAGAAACTTTTTATGTACCTGGTAGAACTATGTCCTTTCCTTCTAGAATAGTGTTAAGAATTTGATTCACACTATGCTCATGAAATCACATAAGATTTTTGCACCTTTAGCCCCGTTTTCTCATGCACAATCGCATACCTAATTTGCCCAGTAGGCAATCTTTCACTGCACATAGTGTTGCATTGTGGATGTCTTCCTCTTCTGAATGCCAGTTAGTGTCTGAAAAATAACCAGTGGCAAAACTTTCATATAGTTGGATTTCAATGAAAATCTCAATAATGGGTCAAGCTAAGAAAAGTTGTTGGTCAAAGAATCTTGAAACAACTTATGATTTCATTACACACTTACACAGTGTCAGAATGAAAACGTATGTTGGGAACTTTGCAGCATTCATTTGTATTATTCAGTGTAATATTCCTGGAAACTCACTTGTCTTAATATTAGATGACTTCAGTTTTGCATGCTTACATTTCACCATATTTTCAAAGCAAGCTCTTTAGTTTGTTTGTTCAATTCTTGCAGATCTGAGGATGACAACCACAAAGGTACCCATTGAGGAGGGTGATGCAGAACCCACCACTCTGAGGGAGAAGTGGCGTGTCTTCTACAATGAGGCCAAGAGGAACAGGCGACCAGGAGGCACTACCTTCACAGCCCTTTTCTGCCGAAGCTTTTTCCTTGTGAATGCCTTGAGTCTCATGTTCTGCTCTTTGTACTGCTTCCTACCGCACACATTCAAGGCATCAGACCCAATGACCCTGTACTACCTGCGTATTGGCATCTTCTATCTGGGTGTCATGACGCTGGCCAACTGGGTCTGCGTGCTGCTGTACGACACCAGAGTGCCTCGCACTCAGGACCGACCCAACCTTCAAATCTCTACCTGGGAGACTGCCCCTGACCAGTTCAAGAGCCTGCTGTCTGACTGCCATAATGGCTTTGTCCCCCTGGGCTACTCACCCTCAACCCAGGAAGGACCACTGTCTTGGACATTCTGTGACGAGTGCCAAATGTACATACCTCCCCGTGCCCACCACTGCTACTTCTGTGGTGGCTGCATTCTCAAGCGCGACCACCACTGCTACATGGTGGGCACCTGCATTGGCTACAGAAACCAGCGCTACTTTGTTGTCCTCGTATTCTACATGTTTGTGGTGTGTGGACTGGGCACCTACCTGAATGTGGACTACATTCGTGGTAACTATGGGAACCTGGACACAGCTGAAATGTTTTTTCCAGTCAGTTTTTTCCAAATGATAAATGGAAATGCCCCTATTCTTTTATTTTTCCTAATTTTGCAGGCAAACTTCATGACTGCTTTCTGTGTAATTGGTCTTGCATATTTCTTGGGTCAAATGATTGTGGTAAGTCAGGGACTCACTGTCTTTGAAATAAAAGCTCAGTTTGACTCCAAATTCAGCAACCGAAAGGTCCGATGCACAAGACCCATGAAAGAAAACTTTCAGTCTGTCTTTGGAGACTTCTGGCTTGTGAATTTTTTTTTCCCTGGACAGCTGCTGTTTCGCCAAGCCGAGGATGGTTTCACATGGCCAGGACTGAAAAGAGTCCAGTGACTAAAGAATTTTATTTTTAACAATTATAGATATTTGAAGTGTGTGGTTCAACAGTGCAGCTTATCGCTTTCCTGTAATGAAGAAAATGTGGCTTTACCCATGTCCACATCTTCCTTTGTCAACCTTGGCCATCATTAGTCTTTCATGCATGTGCACTGGTCCATTTTCCCCCATCTCCGTTTGGAAGACCTCATTTACTGGGAGGATAATTTTATCCCAGCATTCCTATGTGAACACCTCACACAGATGACTTGCCATAAATCTCAGACTGTAAGCCAGACCTTTTTTCCATCAATGGGTCCCCCTGCACCTTATATTCAGGTGTGTCTTTTTTGTAGAAAATTCCATGTGAAGCTGAAGCCTCTTTATATCACATTTCTTTTCATGAGTAGAAAAGTTTTTTCCCCACCATTTTTTTCCATTATCAATTTATTATGTTTTAATGAGGGAGAGCAAAGGAAATCTGGAAAGAATGTGGAAGGATTGATTGTAGAGTCGACCAGTTGCCAACGTCAACACAGCTGAGGACTCGTTGTTTTTGCAAACAGAAATCCTACTGCATGTCAATACATGCAAATTAAAGCAACAAGTGAGGAGAGTTTGACAAATTAGTTGTTTCTTGCAGCCATCGTTGTCCATTTGAACAGAACATCAGTTGCAGTAGCGGACTGAACACTCACACACATTTTGCTATTTTTGCCTTAATTTTTGCCAAGCATTCATGAAAAAAATCTATCCATCACAGTTTGATAACAAAATTGTGCTACTTTTAATGAGGTAACATGAAGCAACTTGGGGGATAAAGGTGAGGAGTGTATTTTGTACACTCAATAGAATGTGTCAACAAGAATAAATAATTTGATACGATGTGAAATTCTCTAATGACCTTGTAGTCAGACATAAGATTTTTTCATGATGTTTTTAGCTTCATTTGATGTATCATCTGCCTTGAAGCTGTGATGCTTCACATCCATTGCAGTCGTGCCATAACTGCCTGAGTGCTCAGGGGCATCCTGTCTTCATGCACTCCCCAGCACTGCTCCTAGCTGCCCTTCATCCCATCGAATCAAAAATGACACCTCAGTGAACCCTGTCTAAGGATTCCATGAGAAGGTGGAAAATACTGACACTTACGTGCATCTTCAGAAGTATCTGCCTGCAGCCTTGTGCCTTACAGATCTCCTCCTGCACTTCTTGCTGGATCCTTGTGGGGGCTCCAAGTTCCTTGTGGCCCCTCACAGGGCCCCACACTGCAAGGAGGCTCCCGTCTCAGCTGCAGATTTAATGGAAGGTTCAGTGTGGGCAGTGCAGTATATCCCAACTTGGGAACCTCTTGTAGCTGCCTTGATAGTTTCCCGGGGTCCTGCAGTCCCGTCTTTGCAAGTTGGTGGGGGCACGTGACTTGGCACTCAACCTCCCCTGGCAGCAACCCCTTCTTACTGTGGCATAGAGGACAGAGAGAGATTTCTACATTGGACCTCTTTCATCAGCCCTCACACAGATGTAGGTCACAGCATTTCCACATCTGCTGATGTGAGTCTTCTGTTTTGCCTTGTGGCCAAGTTTGGGTACTTGTCAGTTTGTACTTTACATGTGTATGTGTGTGTGTGTGTGTGTGTGTGTGTGTGTGTGTGTGTGTGTGTGTGTGATTCTATAACAACAAATTCATTTAGCTATGACATCAAAACGAATTAATTTAATGGGTATGGTCATTTAATTAACCAGGGTCACAGGCTGTAGCTGTGGAGGATAGCATCAAGCAGCAAGTGTTTAAAGGATGGACTGGTGAAGGGATGGATGGATGGTGTTTAACGGCCTATCAGCCTTTGTAGGCTATATAAGGCCAGTAAGCACGAAAATCACTAGAACACTTTAGAGTAAACGCAAATAAAGTCACGGTGTCCCTAGTTATTCGCCTCTTACGAATCGTGTAGGGAGACACGATGGGCTAATTCTTACCCCGAACCCATGGGGGAAGGACTGGTGAAGGGAGATGTAATACCAGGGCCATCCCAGCTCCCAGCCTTGTGGAACTGGGAAGTGTTGCCTGATAAAAATTGTGTCAATAGAGAGAACACATCGGTTGTCAATTTTGCCAATCAGTAATACAAGAGATGAATGTACAAGACAGAAATGTTTCATATCTGTACACATTTTAAGAAAGACACAATTCTGACTTTTATTTCTACATATTCAATAGTTATTATATTCAACACCACTTGTTCATGACCATCCTGCTGAACTTGCAATAAAGATATATTTGCAATCTTCTCTTTGTACAATTGTTTTTTCTTTCCTTTATTAAAATGCTTTGTAAAACCAAGATTGAGTCCACTAACAGTTGTGTTCTTTGTCTGACAGGCATTACATCTGCTCAACACAAATGCTGCTAGACAATTTTGTCCCTAACCTCCCTCATATATACACACACTTCTTGTGGCGAGGATGGCAAAAGAGAGAAATCAAATGAAGAAGATGGAATCAGTTGCCCATTAGTGCCTGGACTAGACAAGTACTCCAACATTTGCAGCCACGATAGCACCGCTCTCCCACAAGATGCCCAACCGATGTCACAGTGCCACGGCTGTTGATCTATTTCAGAAGTATGCATTACACAAGATAATAGGAAGAAAATAGCAGTAGAGTAAATCTCTTTTTTTATTACTCTGGCAATCTCACACAGTTCCTGCCTGCCATCTCTACCATTATATTCAATCAAAGACACTATCTAACGGGACTGCCAGCTTCTGCAGTTTTGACGCGATTTGTCATTATTTTGGTTTCTCGTGATGTTTTGATGTTCGTGTGATTATCACTTCTGGTAGAATGAAAGTTACAGTGGACTAGTAATAATTGTGTTTTCATGTGCATTCTGTAAACCAGAGTCAGTAGTATACTTTTGCCGGTAGGTGAAATCTCTAGTTTACTAGATTGGATTAACAGAACCGTGTTAAAGATCCACTAGGACACGCTCAACTTGTACTGTTAGCATATACATTATGAAAAGTTAAACCTATCTGATTAGTTCGTTTAGAACACTTTTCATTAGCAAGATATTGCGTTGTAAAACTATTTTTTACCTGGTCGAACAAAATCAATTAAGCATTTCTCGTGTGCATGTGCGAGACCGCAACGTCACCTAGGTACTTCCTTCCAACGCGAGATGGTGACGAGCACTGGAAGCGTGCAAATGGGCTGTGAAAGCAGTGACTTCATAGAAGCACTTTCATAGAAGCATCGTATGTATCACATTCCTCCATTCAGCCGTATTGGAATGAACCATGCTGCAGCAATGCAGATGACTCGGAAGACATCAGTCCTCCTCTGATTGTACCGGATTGACTACATTTGACCACATGGTAAGGCTAAGGGTTGAAGATTGAAATTTTGCAATAAAATTATATTTGGCATTCTTTTAGTACACAATTCCATACCCATAAATTTATTTACTCAACAATCCTATCTTTATCTTGCATTACTCCACCACCATCCTTTTCCTTGTGGCATGTACATCAAACTGCAACTCCATTATACAGTCCACTCCGGTTAGCTCAACATTGCAGGGGGACAGAGAAAACACTAGAGCTAATTGAAGTGTCGAGTCATTCGGAGGTCAATCTCTTAGTTATGGACTTTACTGCACTCTAAGGTTTGGGACACTGTAAAGTATTGCAGATTGCTTTTGTTTGTTCAGTTGCTGATGACTGGATGTATTGACAACTTGGTGCAATTACGAACTTTACTGCACATTAACTTTTGGGACACTTTGTAGAATATTGCCAATTGCTTCTGTATTGATGGCAATGTTCTAGGCTTCTTGGGCAGTCCCATCTCCTCTGCCAGGCGCTGTGAAACTGGGTAGCTGAGGGGTCCTAAGTGCTTGCTGCACCAAATTTTTGGTCCGCATGAAGTTTGCAATGACATGCGTTCACAAATTCAACCCACTGTCGATTAAATGACAAGTCTCGTGGAAATCTATGGATGACCAGTCCATCATCACTTCTCAGCATGCATTCTGCTATGGCACACTGTTTCCCACAACACTTCCTCAAAAGGTTAGGCTTGGATGTCACCATGCCGTCTCCAGGCATTCATGTTTTGCGTACAGTAAAACCTCTATTTAGCAACCTTTGAAAAACCTACCAAATCAGGTCTTAATTTGGAGGGAGTCGTAAAATGGAGGTAAGGAGATTTGAATAAAATGAACATAATGTATTCAATACATGCACAATACATTTTTTTTACTGTTAACTTGGAGTAAGCTAGACCTCCTTTTCTACTTTTACATGTATGAGCAGAATACAGGAGATAAAGGAACTTTGAAGAGGCCGATATATTGCATGATATAATGTACATGCATACAACTGCTACTTGCAAATGACATAACCGATTAGGTGACTTACATAGGTTTAATTTTTGCTGCGAAGTTTCCGGCTGTTTCAAGGGCACCTTACTTGATGAATGTCTTTAACGGATTTTTTGTTGAAATATATACTAATAGATGGTACAGCTGTAACGATGGCTGAACTATTTACTTCATCGTTTCGTTCTTTTTTAACCCTAACTCCATGCTAATTGAATGGCCAACAGGAAAATTGACCTAACTTCAACCTAATTTAAACTTTAACCTGACGAATGCCAGACCACTACGGTCGCTGTCAGTGCTCCATTGGAGTAGCCTCTGCCTCATCTCCTGGCCACCTGTAAACTGATGCAGACATGTTCACAGCAAAATTGAAAACCAGGCCGCCAGTGCCAGTAGCAGCCTCTGCCTCTTCAGTCACTGGCGCGGCATCTTTTTCAGATGAAAGCATTATTCCTTAATGCACGAAAGTTGTCTGCCCCTTGACCAGAAGTCGTTTGGTCTCGGGTGACGTCACTGGGTGGCAAACAATCCTTACAGAACATGAAATAACTCCTACCGCACTAAGTGTGCATAACACCACTCGCAAAAGCTGTTGCTTTGGAATGAGCAGTAACTGCAGTTGCATGTGCCGCTAAAGGGACTGCAGTTTGGGAAAGTCTAGGTCAAAACGTCGTTAAAATGCCAAGGATTGAGTCGCAAGTCGCATTTTGGATGAAGTCGTTAAAGAGAGGTCACTTTGATAGGAAAATACATCTGTTAAAAGTTTTCAAGTCGCAATCAAGAGGAAGTCGTTTAAGAGAGGGTCGTAAAATAGAGGTTTTACTGTACTTACATTGCGTCATTTCCTGTTTGGGTGAGAATTTAACAATTTCCAGGTGAGCTTTTCAGAAATTAATTAAATAACAAGAAGGGCAAAGCCCATATGACTCACATGCTTGATCTTGACCTTTACATGACATTGACCTTCAAGGTCAAGGTCAAACAACTAAACCTAGCAATGACATCATACATTAAGAACTGATTTACACATTTTTCCTACCAAAATACATGTGACCTTGACCTTGGGTCAAGGTCATGCAACACAAAGCTGTTAATTCAAGACATAGGAAGCACAATGGTGCTTATTGGCACTTTCTACCATGAGATATGGTCACTTTTAGTAGTTCACTACCCCATTTTGGTCACATTTCATAAGGGTCAAAGTGACCTTGACCTTGATGATATGTGACCAAATGTGTCTCATGATGAAAGTATAACGTGTGCCCCACATAATTATTAAGTTTGAAACAGTTATCTTCCATAGTTCAGGGTCAAGGTCACTTCAAAATATGTATACAATCCAACTTTGAAGAGCTCCTGTGACCTTGACCTTGAAGCAAGGTCAACCAAACTGGTATCAAAAGATAGGGCTTACTTTGCCCTATATACCATATATAGGTGAGGTATCCAATCTCAAAAACTTCAGAGAAAATTGAGAAAATGTGAAAAATGACTGTTTTTTAGACAACATTTATGGCCCCTGCGACCTTGACCTTGAAGCAAGGTCAAGTCACTGTGTATGTTTTTTGAGGCCTTGTCATCATACACCATCATGCCACATTTGGTATTGATAGACTTAATAGTCTCCGAAAAAAATCCAACGTTAAAGTTTTCGGACGCCCGGACGGACGAAACGGGTGAGTACATAGACTCACTTTTGCTTCGAATGTGAGTAAAAAATTGAATCAGAATTTTGGAGCCAAATGAAGACAATAATACATTTATTTACTACCATGTCGACGCTTTCCCCGATTTTGAGCGAGTGCCCAAGTGGATCTTTAAGCATGCTGGGGACCCTGGAATTGAAGCAGAAAGGTGACTGGAAGGCCTGCCTTTTCACTTTTGTGCATGTATACAGCTGCATTGACATGACTCTATGGGATTTTCTCCCTCTTATCTCAATGCAATGTGCATGTTGGTCATCTAAATTCTTAAAAAAACCCTTCTCAAGATTAAACAAGTCAAACATCAAACAGCATTACGGAGAACTTTATTTTGCACACATTGCGAGAGACAACAATCTGATACTGAGACAGACAGGAAGAGCCTCGACATTAGTTCATATCCTTCTTCCCACTGGAGACTCTCACAGCCAGAATGACAGCTTTTCAATCAGAATGGCAGCTTTTCAAACAGAATGACAGCTTCTCAAACAGAAAGACAGCTGTTAACTTAGGAAGGATTAGGGTATGCAAGTCAAGAGCAGTCCTTCAATAACCCCTCATGAACAGCTCACCCCCTCAGCTTCTTTGGATCTGTCACTGTCAAGCAGTTAAAAAACAAAAGCTTCATCAAGTGTCTCTGACAGCTCAGCAAACATTATTTCATTTTGCTTCTTGAAAAATATGGGCTTTAAAAGGTAATTTCAATCTTTCCTGAGCTTGAAGTTTAATTCAGAGTAAAAATTATTTTCTACCACATAAGACATTACATGACATGAACTGTCATAGGGACATACCTTTCCTGTCTTTATCTCTCATCAAAGAAAATATGATTGAATGATTTTCAAAACTGTCAATTGATTTCAGTATAACTAAGCACATTCATACACATACCTCTCTCACTGTAAGAAACTCTCTCTCTCTCTCTCTCTCACACACACACACACACACACACACACACACACACACTCACACACACACACACACACACACACACACACACTCATTAGTAACAAATCAAAACCAAAAATCAAATATTGTCCATGTTAAGACTGGTTTCACCCACACACTTCCCTACACAAATCATACTAGGTCAAATGACACATGGATTATTAAAACCTTCACTATGACAATGGTCAAAAGGAGTCATTTGAGGACAATCTAGGTGACAAGCACACTATATGAACTGACAACACTCTGACAAATGCAAATGCTTCCCTTCCTGCATCAGTGGACCACACTGTGTGCCAATACACAGTGTGGGGAAAGCTGTGGTGGCAGCTGGGACATCCCAGCAAGGTGCTAAACCACAGGACATGCGGCCTTTCCTGTACACAGTGCATGCCTCCTCTCTATCATCACCACCACCACCACCATCACTGTCATCACTGTAGTTGTCATGAGCCATGCGTAGGCAGAGAGGAGGACTCCATGTTCCACCACTTCAGCACTAGACCATTCAGTCACTTCAGGCTGCTTCCCAGATGAGGGGGGAGATGGGAGAGGGGGTCTGCCAGGCCTCTACTTTTTCCACTTCTCCTGCTGCTGGTAGGCAGTCATGGGGCGGCCGCTGATGCCACAGGTGCCCACCCCCACTTTGCCGTTCAGGTTGTCAGGCGTGGCAAAGATGCTTTTCTTCACGCGGCCCTTGGCCAGCGACTTGGAGAAGGCCTGCATTGGCAAAAACCACAATTTACAAATATGAACTGTTCCCTGAAAATTCCCTTAGAATTCCCTCCATATTCCCACAGAATCCCCTCAGTATTCCCAAAGAATTTTCTCAATATTCCCCTAGCATTCCCACAAAAATCCTATAGAATTTCAACAGAATGTCTTCATTGGATGTCCCACTGTACTAACACATCTAGACCCTGCAATTGAAGCACATAACCATATCATAAGAAATCACGATGCTAAAAGCCATTTCATCAGTGAGTCGAAACCCCAAGGTGATGGCATTTCCGTTCAAAACAAAGCTCATGTCTGGATGATGATTAAGCATCTCTATATATATTTTCGCTGTCTGTCTGTGTGTCTGTCTGTGTGTGTGTCTGTGTGACACTCATACGTTTCCACAGTTTTATTCCGATCGACTTGAAACTTGGCATGGGGTTAGGTGTGGACCGGGGTCGGGTCAACGTGGGGTTAAAAAAATGGTGTTGCCATGGTAACCGGAAGTGGGCACAAACAAGATGGCCGCCGAAAACTCTAAGTGCTCCGATTTGATCGAAATTTGGTGTGTGGGTAGGTAAAGTCAGTTGATGAAGATCTGTGAACAAATTTTTCGGTTACCATGGTTACGTCACGAGAAAAAAAAAAGGTGGCTGAGGAAACAATGGACGACTGTGTCGAAAGCGGCAAAGCCACCTGAGACACAGGAGTTTCCATCCACTGAAAACTTGGAATGGGGTTAGTTAGATGTGGGCCAGGGTCAGGTCATAGTGGGGTTAAAAAAAATGGCGTTGCCATGGTAACCGGAAGTGGGCACAAACAAGATGGCCGCCGAAAACTCAAAATGCTCCGATTTGACCGAAATTTGGTGTGTGGGTTGGTAAAGTCAAATGATGAAGATCTGTGAACACATTTTTCGGTTACCATGGTTACGTCACGAGAAAAACAAAATGGCGGCAGAGTAAACAATGGACAACTGTGTCGAAGGCGGCGAAGCCGCCTGAGACACAGGAGTTCCCATCGACTGAAAACTTGGTATGCTATTAGATGTGGGTCGGGGTCAGGTCATGGTGGGGTTTTAAAATAGGTGTCGCCATGGTAACCGGAAGTGGGCACAACAAGATGGCCGCCGAAAACTCAGAGTGCTCCGATTTGACCGAAATTTGGTGTGTGGGTTGGTAAAGTCAGATGATGAAGATCTGTGAACAAATTTTGTTGTTGTCATGGTTACGTAACGAGAAAACAAAATGGCGGCATAAAACTTTGGATGACTGTGTGTGAGACACAGGAGTTCCCATTGACTTCAAACTTGGAATTGGGTTAGATTTGGGCCAGGGTCAGGTCATGGTGGGGTTAAAAAAAAGGTGTCGCCATGGTAACCGGAAGTGGGCACAAACAAGATGGCCGCCGAAAACTCAAAGTGCTCCGATTTGACCGAAATTTGGTGTGTGGGTAGGTCAAGTCAAATGATGAAGATCTGTGAACTAAATTTATGGTTATCATGGTTACGTTACGAGAAAAACAAAATGGCGACTGAAGAATTTGGACGACTGTGTCGAAGGCGGCAAAGCCGCCTGAGACACAGGAGTACAGTTTTATTCCCATCGACTTAAAACTTGGTATGGGGTTAGGTGTGGGCCGGTGTCAGGTCATGGTGGGGTTAAAAAAATAATGTTGCCATGGTAACCGGAAGTGGGCACAAACACGATGGCCGCCAAAAACTCAAAGTGCTCCGATTTGACCGAAATTTGGTGTGGGTAGGTAAAGTCAAAAGATGAAGATCTGTGAACAAACTTTTTGGTTATTATGGTTACGTAATGAAAAAAACAAAATGACGGCTGAACAATTTGGTTTTGAATGTGGCTTTGGCGCTTTGCGCATTGCCTGGCCGCGAAGCGGCTAGTCTGTATATATATTTTCACTGTCTGTCTGTCTGTCTGTGTGTGTGTGTGTGTGTGTGTGACACTCATACACTTCCACAGTTTTATTCCGATCGACTTGAAACTTGGTATGGGGTTAGGTGTGGACCGGGGTCAGGTCAAGGTGGGGTTAAAAAAATGGTGTTGCCATGGTAACCGGAAGTGGGCACAAACAAGATGGCGGCCGAAAACTCAAAGTGCTCCGATTTGACCGAAATTTGGTTCGTAGGTAGGTACAATCGAATGATGAAGATCTCTTAACAAAAAATTTGGTTGTCATGGTTACGTTACGAGAAAAACAAGATGGCGGCTGAAGAATTTGGACGACTGTGTCGAAGGCGGCAAAGCCGCCTGAGACACAGGAGTTCCCATCGACTTAAAACTTGGTATGGGTTAGGTGTGGGCCGGGGTCAGGTCATGGTGGGATTAAAAAATGGTGTTGCCATGGTAACCGGAAGTGGGCACAAACAAGATGGCCGCCAAATACTCAAAGTGCTCCGATTTGACCGAAATTTGGTGTGTGGGTAGGTGAAACTTGGTGTGGGGTTAGGTGTTGGCTGGGGTCAGGTCAGGGTGGGGTTAAAAAAATGGAGTTGCCATGGTAACCGGAAGTGGGCACAAACAAGATGGCCGCCGAAAACTCTAAGTGCTCCGATTTGACCGAAATTTGGTGTGTGGGTAGGTACAGTCAAATGATGAAGATCTGCGCAATAATTTTTTGGTTGTCATGGTTACGTCACGAGAAAAACAAGATGGCGGCTGAAGAATTTGGACGACTGTGTCGAAGGCGGCGAAGCCGCCTGAGACACACAATGTTCCCATCGACTTAAAACTTGGAATGGGATTAGATGTGGGCCAGGGTCAGGTCATGGTGGGGTTTTAAAAAATGGCGTTGCCATGGTAACCGGAAGTGGGCACAAACAAGATGGCCGCCGAAAACTCAAAGTGCTCCGATTTGACCAAAGTTTGGTGTGTGGGTTGGTCAAGTCAAATGATTAAGATCTGTGAACAAATTTTTCGGTTACCATGGTTATGTCACGAGAAAAACAAAATGGCGGCAGTGTAAACAATGGACGACTGTGTCGAAGGCAGCGAAGCCGCCTGAGACACAGGAGTTCCCATCGACTTAAAACTTGGTATGGGGTTAGATGTGGGCTGGGGTCAGGTCATGGTGGGGTTAAAAAAAGGTGTCGCCATGGTAACCGGAAGTGGGCACAAACAAGATGGCCGCCGAAAACTCAAAGTGCTCCGATTTGACCGAAATTTGGTGTATGGGTAGGTAAAATCCAATGATGAAGATCTGTGAACACATTTTTGGTTATGGTTACGTAATGAGATAAACAAAATGGTGGCTGAAGAATTTGGCTTTGTATGTGGCTTTGACGCTTTGCGCATTGCCCGGCCGCGAAGCGGCTAGTATATATATATATGTACACACACACACACACACACACACACACACACACCATTGCTAAGTACCATCATCATAACCATGCTAAAGAGACTCACTAATCACAAAGTCCAAGTGACCCAAGAGCTCATCTGACCAGATGCAATTTGCTTCCTCAGAGACAAGAGAGGAGAGCTATGGGCCAAGCAACTGGTCAGGACTTTCTCTGCCAGAGGCAGAGGGGCTGCAGTCCCAGTTGTCATTCCTGAGCTCCTACCTTGGCATTGAAGTCCAGCCACTTGTTCTTCTCTCCTTCCCTCTCCTCCTCAAGCTGCTTCAGTCTCTGAGCCTTCTTCTGGTTCTTCTTTCTCTTGTACTCTCGCTGCTCAGCCATGAGGTCTTTTCTGCAGCAGCAAAGTCAAACTGGCTTCAATGACCAGCAGTCACCTTCTTCCCCGTCAACCTGAGGCAGATCTTCCAGAACTACAAACACATATGTGCAATCTAAAGCAACCCAAAAGGCATTTCTGGTCTTTTATATCACAATGATAAAGTGATTACTGTGATCATATGTGGCTGTATGAAAAACCATGGCTAAAGTTTAAAAAAAAGACAAAATGAGATCTTACAACCACAAGGTCATTGATTCCTTCATGCATATTCCAGTTTGTTGCCATCTGCCAGTGAAACACTGATCCTATGCAGACCTGTTTACCTTAAGTTGTGCAAAATAGGGAGATGGCGACTCAAAAATCGGGAGATTTCAATAAAAAGCGGCAGATTTTTATTTTTAGATATGTGTACCATCCCAGGTCACAAACTTCATAACAATTGAATACAAATCAGCTGAAAGTGGAATAAAAAACTCAGAAATCAGCTGAAACGCCAATAAGTCCCATCTCTGATCAGGGAGGCGAAAAGTCAAATTCTCTCTCTTCCGCGCGCCGGCGCTCACTCTCTCGTGCGTGCGCGCTGTCTCTCTCTCGCTTGCTCGCTCTCTCTCTCTCTCGCACGCGCGCGCTCTTTCTCTCGCGCGCACGCGCAAGTTCTCTCTCTCGTGCGCGCACAAGTTCTCTCTCTCGCTCTCTCTCTCTCTCTCTCTCTCTCTCTCTCTCATTCTTGCCTCCGTGGCTCACGTTGATGTCTTTTTTGCAGAACGTGCAAAACCCGCGTGATTGCGATTTAGACGATGGGCGAAATGCCGGGAATTCGGATTTTCACTCAGCCTTCCACTTTGCGTTGTACTTTACTCTCTTTCTGCTTCTGACATCAGTGGACTTTCTTTTCTCATCCTCTGTGTCACACTCACTGTCGGATTCAGAATCGGTTCCGCGATTCTTTCTCATTGACTTTTCAATCGACGCCATCATTCGGATCGGTCAAGCAAAATGGCGGCTATTCCAGATTGTAAACTGGCTCTCGATTGGACAAAGGCCCTGACTCAACCAATCAAACAAATTGTACTGCAGATCGGCAGAACGACCTTCAGTGGCGTAGTAGAAAGTTCGGATCGTCATGTAAACGCTTCGGAAACAAAATAAACCTTTCAAAATTTTTCTGTTTCGGGAGATCGGTGAAAAAAAAATCGGGAGATTTACGAAGCTAGCGGGAGGTCGGGAAATAGGGTCTGAAATCGGGAGTCTCCCGCTAAAATCGGGAGAGTAAACAGGTCTGCCTATGGCCCGACTGACCTTAATTTTTTCTTATCAACTCAAAACTTTATTTTCAAACGTGAAAAAAAAGAGGTGTGTGTGTGTGTGTGTGTGTGTGTGTGTGTTTTGATGGTAACCAACGAACTGCATGTCTACTCATCTCATGAGCATTCCGTGAATCTAGCATTTAAGATATTTTTGTTAAGTTTCATTGAGAAATTTTGATTAAAGTTCAATCTGGCCTCTTCAAAATGGTGAGGTAAAAATTCATGCTGACCTACAACCCTAATTTTTGTGTTTACCATGTAACCATAACTAATCCTGGCCCATGGGACTTCATATGTGAAATATCAAAAGCTAGAGAATCCCTGACTTGATGGCAAGGCAGACTACTGAGGCAGAACAAGCTTTGCTCACTTGGACTTGGGTCTCTTGGAGTCGGACCCATCCTCTCCCTCCCCTGCCCGCTTCTTGCTGTCCATAGGCTTCAGCAGGGCCACCTGCACAAACAGTACATGTCAATCAACCTTTGCCAGTCACTCAACCATCCACAATCCTCAACTGCAGCAACACAGCAGGAATAGGGGTGGGGGTTAGGGTGGGTGGGTAGGGGTGGGAAATGGGGATAGGCGACAATAAACAAATGAATATATGAACTGGTTGATTAGGACACCAGTCCTTTTCAAGTGTTACAGTAAACAACATTTTGACTTAACATGCAGAGACCGATGCACACTGATATAGCCTAACACCAATTACTCTCTTTCTCTAGTCAAGAAAGAAACTGTTGTGCTCTGCCAACTCCGATGCTTTCTGTCTGTGATTGAATACTTTTTATAAATATGTACCTGTAGCACTTATGACATACATTTGGTTGGTGCCAACAGAGATTTCATCTGACTTTGACAATTCAGGTCTAGATGTGGAATTATATAGCATTCCCATAAGTCATACAATGTGAGGCAAGAGTAGGAAATGCACCCATTTCCTCCTCTTCTATACATAGAGGACATACTTTTACTAACTCTTCTGTTACATATCTTAACTTATGGATGTCCAATTCAATGATGCCCATGCAAAAACACACAGAGATATCTCTGAATACTCATTTGTCTATGTCATTGATATTGTTTAGTATTCAGTTGTTGGAAAAGTTCTCACAGTTTATAAAACTTTCCATCAGACCGAGTTTTTGAAAAAAACAACATGTCTAATCAATGATATAATGATCATCACTAGTGATAACCTTGCGCCATCGAATGGGCATTTCAGCGATGCCATCCTTGGAGAACGATGCTGGGTTCAACTTGAAGAAGTTGGTCAGCCACTGATTCAGGTCATCCTCATCGTTGAAGCGCTGGTCGGCCAGGGCGTTGCTGAGCGAGAGGAAGAGATGGCGGTCAGACAGAGCAAGGTCTGGTGAATATGGTGGGTGAGGCAGCACCTCCTAGCCGGGCTCCAGCAGCTTCTGGCGCGTCACCCTTGCAGTGTGTGGGTGGGCGTTGTCGTGCAGGAATCTCACCAGGCCATGCCTCGGGCGCAGCTGTTGGATTCTGGCGGCGAGTCTGTCCAGCTGTTGGCTTGTACACCTTGCCCATAGCACGAAGACGGTCATGAACCACGCTGTTGTCAAACCCCAGCATTGCTGCCAGTTCATGTGTGGTTTGGTGGGGATTTGCCTCCACCAGCTGGCGCAAATGGTCATCGTCGACCTTGGATGGGCGGCCCGAGCGAGGTTGGTCCTTGAGGTCGGTCTCGCTTGAGCAGAAGCGAGCAAACCAAAACTGGGCATCGCATTCAGACACAGTGCCCTGGCCCAGTTGATGCGACAACTTGATTTGGCTGCACTCAGGCCCACCTTGAAGTCGTATAGCATGAGGCCATGAATGTAGGGTTATGTCCATATTAGTAGCTTGTGCAGTTGACGATTGACGAAATTCTGATGCAATATGCACTAGGACCCACCCTTTATATACATACAGAAAAGAACTTTCTATAATGTTGCAGAACAGTCTCACATAAACAGTTCTAGAAACCATCAGAACTTTCCCAACAACCTGATAATAAATTAATCTTTACATTGCCTCTAGATATAGATCTAGATACTCTTCCTTCCCAGAGTTCATACAATCTGCTCATCAGCGCGTCTCAGATTTGTCAAGAATGCAGTCTCATTATTAACTTTGTTCTAACCACACATTTTTAAGATCACAATCTATGAAGATTTTTCAAACTTTGGATGTCCAAAGACTACAATTTTCAGATGTATGTAAGATCATTCTGTATACCTTATATAGGAATTTACTTTCACCCACTTTCAGAACTTGTAACAAGTACTTGATACTTCTGATTTGAGCATTTGCATAGTGTGGGAATCATCCCATGTCTCTATAAACCATGTCATTTGGGGTGCATGATGACACATTCAAGAAACTCTAAAGAGCACACAGATGTACACCCTCTACAGTTTGGCAGTCACCCAAGGGAAGAGGGGAGAGGGAAGAGAGGGAGAGAGGAAACGAAAGATTGATGAGGGATAAATGGGATTTTCACAGCAGTATCAGCCATTGTAAATTATGCAAGGCCACTGACTACAATCATACTGGAGCTGTTAGAGGAAGAGCAAGTGAAGTCTTGATTTCCCTGGTTATTCAAATATTACAAATCACATAACGAGACATGGTGAGTCTGGTCCCTTACTGCTCTTATCGTTGATAAAGTCCATTTGTTCATAAAAAGATAGTGCAAACGGATGACTTTACTATGATTAAACCATGCAATTATCATCAAAAGTTTAGTCGTGGTTAAGGATATCACAAGAAGCACCTATTTCATGTCAATCTCTTTTCTGACTTATCACCCAGTCAAATTTCCAAATTTCAAATGTTGACAAAGGCAGGAACTGCTGTCATTGACAAGTGCAGGCACTGGGACACTTGTCTGGGTCCTGTCTCTGCCCCTCTCCAAACCAGGGTGGCTTGCCCCCACTGACCTGCCTGTCACCTACGCCTCAGTTGCTCCTTATTCAATTTACTCCTCTCTTCTACTGTTCTAGATTCTGTGATCAAGAGGCAACCCTGGAAAAAAGAGCATTACTTATGCAAATTTTTTGGCACCCTTTTTGCCAAGTTCTACTTTTCGTGACACAATAGAATGTAATTGCTGTTTAAAATAAAAATACAACAGTATATTGACCTTAGCTGATGCTCTGCAGTTGTATCTCAAACTCAGTTGAGCTGTAAGTTTCAACTTGTGGCTAGGGGTTACATTCACTCCTCTATTCTCTACTTAGTGATCATGAAACAACCTTGAGAGTGATGGATGGTGTTTTACGGCCTATCAGCCTCTGAAGGCTACATTGAGAGTGAGGTCCAACGTTCTCCACATGGTTGTTCAATAAGGAACTATGCATCTGGGTAGGAACAGTGGAGAGGAAGCAGGTAACTATGAGGGGCACAATACATCAATGCTTGTTTCAAGGCTGCGCAGCACCTACCTGCGTGACGTCCGAGTCACCGTAGCCAGCAAAGGTCACTGTGCATGAGCCATCTTCCATCAGTTCATCAATGGTTGCTTCATACATTCTGCAAATCACATTATACTGAGGCACATCCTCAATACAGATTATTTTCTCTGGCAAGCAAACAAGTAGACCAACACATACATGTTAAACACACACAGACATAAACACACACACACACACAACAGTTTCAACATCCAATACCATTTTATGCGAAGAAAAGGTACCACCATGAACAATGCAAATCGGCAATGAATATTTGGCAAGGTCATCAAAATGGCTGATAAATCTAGACAGATAGAAAAATGCTGAGCAGGCAAGTTTTCTTCAATTTGGATGAAAATTATGTCTTATTCACATACAAATGCTGCACACATTCTAAGATGGAAGCATTTCTGACCAAAAATCCTGAATTTACATATTTCAATGTCATTATCATGTTTTCACAAGAATTTTCCAGACCAAAAAAGTGTGTAAACAATCAAGCAAACACACCAAAAATCATATGAATTTCTCAAGATCTCAATTTTGGATACAATAAGTAAAAATAAACAGACAAAACAGTTTCAGGGTTTCATTTTTTTTGCACTAAGTTTTCAAATTGAAAAGCCCAAGGCTGATGTGCAGCCTCATCTCCCTTTTCACAACCTCTGGATGCACTTCTCCAGCCTCGGAAACGTCATGGCATGTGGATCCAAGTACCCACATGCCAAAAATCATGTCTGCCCACCAGCAACCCCAAGCCTGTCATGAAATTTCAGTCTGCCTACCCCCATCAATAAATGAGACTGCTGTTTCAGTGGCAGCTCAAGCCTAGCTCTGCCCATTGTCTTTCTGGAACACCTGGCCTAGAAAAGGTGGGTGCAGACTTTCATTGGGAGTCTGGGCTCCTTTGTCAACACATTTCTTCTGCAGATCATCCGATGAATATTGATTTTATCAGCTACAGAATAGCTTTCACAGCAGCCTGTTCCGTGTCATTCCTTTTTGGGCGGAGCACCAGTGACCACAATCTTCAATATTTTCTTATTTGTGCCATCAATAAACCATCACTGCCTTCTTCTTCTACCTCTCGGAGGTACTTCCTGAGCTACCCATGGTAGCCTTCCAACAACCACCCAACCTGAAAAAAACTTTCGATTTAACGATTGTCGTATTTTTCGATTTCACAATTGTCATATTTTTTCACACAAGTCGTAGTAGTCGTATTTTTTGTATTTTGGCGTAAAGAATACGCCAAAATCGTATAGGTAAACAGGTCTGAAGGCTACTCACAGTCAAATAGCTACAGTAAGGCTACTTATAATCCCATGGCTACAGTAAGACTACTCACAGTCCCATGGCTACAGTAAAGCTACTAATAGTCCTACGGCTTCAGTAAGGCTATTCACAGTTCCATGGCTACAGTAAGGCTATTCACAATCCAATGGCTACAGTAAGGCTACTCACAGTCAAATAGCTACAGTAAGGCTACTTATAATCCCATGGCTACAGTAAGGCTATTCACAGTCTCATGGTTACAGTAAGGCTATTCACAGTCCCACGGCTACAGTAAGGCTACTCACTGTCCATCAGTTGAGTAGGGGGCCATACAGCTGTCACCAACATTCCAGTTGTGCGATAAGATGGTGGACTGGGAACTGCCCTCCCCAAGGCTGGAGTCGGCAGCAGCTGAAGTCTCGCCTTGAGCAGCACTGGCATTCTTGCCGGAGATCAGTTCCAATGTCAGCTCAATCACCTCCTGGTGGCCAAATAGAGTGCACCCACGTTATCAAGGGTAAGCTTGCAAGC
>JAWQFJ010000656.1:47722-87391 GCA_034096865.1 Theodoxus fluviatilis
ATATATGTACACACACACACACACACACACACACACACACACCATTGCTAAGTACCATCATCATAACCATGCTAAAGAGACTCACTAATCACAAAGTCCAAGTGACCCAAGAGCTCATCTGACCAGATGCAATTTGCTTCCTCAGAGACAAGAGAGGAGAGCTATGGGCCAAGCAACTGGTCAGGACTTTCTCTGCCAGAGGCAGAGGGGCTGCAGTCCCAGTTGTCATTCCTGAGCTCCTACCTTGGCATTGAAGTCCAGCCACTTGTTCTTCTCTCCTTCCCTCTCCTCCTCAAGCTGCTTCAGTCTCTGAGCCTTCTTCTGGTTCTTCTTTCTCTTGTACTCTCGCTGCTCAGCCATGAGGTCTTTTCTGCAGCAGCAAAGTCAAACTGGCTTCAATGACCAGCAGTCACCTTCTTCCCCGTCAACCTGAGGCAGATCTTCCAGAACTACAAACACATATGTGCAATCTAAAGCAACCCAAAAGGCATTTCTGGTCTTTTATATCACAATGATAAAGTGATTACTGTGATCATATGTGGCTGTATGAAAAACCATGGCTAAAGTTTAAAAAAAAGACAAAATGAGATCTTACAACCACAAGGTCATTGATTCCTTCATGCATATTCCAGTTTGTTGCCATCTGCCAGTGAAACACTGATCCTATGCAGACCTGTTTACCTTAAGTTGTGCAAAATAGGGAGATGGCGACTCAAAAATCGGGAGATTTCAATAAAAAGCGGCAGATTTTTATTTTTAGATATGTGTACCATCCCAGGTCACAAACTTCATAACAATTGAATACAAATCAGCTGAAAGTGGAATAAAAAACTCAGAAATCAGCTGAAACGCCAATAAGTCCCATCTCTGATCAGGGAGGCGAAAAGTCAAATTCTCTCTCTTCCGCGCGCCGGCGCTCACTCTCTCGTGCGTGCGCGCTGTCTCTCTCTCGCTTGCTCGCTTTCTCTCTCTCTCTCGCACGCGCGCGCTCTTTCTCTCGCGCGCACGCGCAAGTTCTCTCTCTCGTGCGCGCACAAGTTCTCTCTCTCGCTCTCTCTCTCTCTCTCTCTCTCTCTCTCTCTCATTCTTGCCTCCGTGGCTCACGTTGATGTCTTTTTTGCAGAACGTGCAAAACCCGCGTGATTGCGATTTAGACGATGGGCGAAATGCCGGGAATTCGGATTTTCACTCAGCCTTCCACTTTGCGTTGTACTTTACTCTCTTTCTGCTTCTGACATCAGTGGACTTTCTTTTCTCATCCTCTGTGTCACACTCACTGTCGGATTCAGAATCGGTTCCGCGATTCTTTCTCATTGACTTTTCAATCGACGCCATCATTCGGATCGGTCAAGCAAAATGGCGGCTATTCCAGATTGTAAACTGGCTCTCGATTGGACAAAGGCCCTGACTCAACCAATCAAACAAATTGTACTGCAGATCGGCAGAACGACCTTCAGTGGCGTAGTAGAAAGTTCGGATCGTCATGTAAACGCTTCGGAAACAAAATAAACCTTTCAAAATTTTTCTGTTTCGGGAGATCGGTGAAAAAAAAATCGGGAGATTTACGAAGCTAGCGGGAGGTCGGGAAATAGGGTCTGAAATCGGGAGTCTCCCGCTAAAATCGGGAGAGTAAACAGGTCTGCCTATGGCCCGACTGACCTTAATTTTTTCTTATCAACTCAAAACTTTATTTTCAAACGTGAAAAAAAAGAGGTGTGTGTGTGTGTGTGTGTGTGTGTGTGTGTTTTGATGGTAACCAACGAACTGCATGTCTACTCATCTCATGAGCATTCCGTGAATCTAGCATTTAAGATATTTTTGTTAAGTTTCATTGAGAAATTTTGATTAAAGTTCAATCTGGCCTCTTCAAAATGGTGAGGTAAAAATTCATGCTGACCTACAACCCTAATTTTTGTGTTTACCATGTAACCATAACTAATCCTGGCCCATGGGACTTCATATGTGAAATATCAAAAGCTAGAGAATCCCTGACTTGATGGCAAGGCAGACTACTGAGGCAGAACAAGCTTTGCTCACTTGGACTTGGGTCTCTTGGAGTCGGACCCATCCTCTCCCTCCCCTGCCCGCTTCTTGCTGTCCATAGGCTTCAGCAGGGCCACCTGCACAAACAGTACATGTCAATCAACCTTTGCCAGTCACTCAACCATCCACAATCCTCAACTGCAGCAACACAGCAGGAATAGGGGTGGGGGTTAGGGTGGGTGGGTAGGGGTGGGAAATGGGGATAGGCGACAATAAACAAATGAATATATGAACTGGTTGATTAGGACACCAGTCCTTTTCAAGTGTTACAGTAAACAACATTTTGACTTAACATGCAGAGACCGATGCACACTGATATAGCCTAACACCAATTACTCTCTTTCTCTAGTCAAGAAAGAAACTGTTGTGCTCTGCCAACTCCGATGCTTTCTGTCTGTGATTGAATACTTTTTATAAATATGTACCTGTAGCACTTATGACATACATTTGGTTGGTGCCAACAGAGATTTCATCTGACTTTGACAATTCAGGTCTAGATGTGGAATTATATAGCATTCCCATAAGTCATACAATGTGAGGCAAGAGTAGGAAATGCACCCATTTCCTCCTCTTCTATACATAGAGGACATACTTTTACTAACTCTTCTGTTACATATCTTAACTTATGGATGTCCAATTCAATGATGCCCATGCAAAAACACACAGAGATATCTCTGAATACTCATTTGTCTATGTCATTGATATTGTTTAGTATTCAGTTGTTGGAAAAGTTCTCACAGTTTATAAAACTTTCCATCAGACCGAGTTTTTGAAAAAAACAACATGTCTAATCAATGATATAATGATCATCACTAGTGATAACCTTGCGCCATCGAATGGGCATTTCAGCGATGCCATCCTTGGAGAACGATGCTGGGTTCAACTTGAAGAAGTTGGTCAGCCACTGATTCAGGTCATCCTCATCGTTGAAGCGCTGGTCGGCCAGGGCGTTGCTGAGCGAGAGGAAGAGATGGCGGTCAGACAGAGCAAGGTCTGGAGAATATGGTGGGTGAGGCAGCACCTCCTAGCCGGGCTCCAGCAGCTTCTGGCGCGTCACCCTTGCAGTGTGTGGGTGGGCGTTGTCGTGCAGGAATCTCACCAGGCCATGCCTCGGGCGCAGCTGTTGGATTCTGGCGGCGAGTCTGTCCAGCTGTTGGCTTGTACACCTTGCCCATAGCACGAAGACGGTCATGAACCACGCTGTTGTCAAACCCCAGCATTGCTGCCAGTTCATGTGTGGTTTGGTGGGGATTTGCCTCCACCAGCTGGCGCAAATGGTCATCGTCGACCTTGGATGGGCGGCCCGAGCGAGGTTGGTCCTTGAGGTCGGTCTCGCTTGAGCAGAAGCGAGCAAACCAAAACTGGGCATCGCATTCAGACACAGTGCCCTGGCCCAGTTGATGCGACAACTTGATTTGGCTGCACTCAGGCCCACCTTGAAGTCGTATAGCATGAGGCCATGAATGTAGGGTTATGTCCATATTAGTAGCTTGTGCAGTTGACGATTGACGAAATTCTGATGCAATATGCACTAGGACCCACCCTTTATATACATACAGAAAAGAACTTTCTATAATGTTGCAGAACAGTCTCACATAAAAACAGTTCTAGAAACCATCAGAACTTTCCCAACAACCTGATAATAAATTAATCTTTACATTGCCTCTAGATATAGATCTAGATACTCTTCCTTCCCAGAGTTCATACAATCTGCTCATCAGCGCGTCTCAGATTTGTCAAGAATGCAGTCTCATTATTAACTTTGTTCTAACCACACATTTTTAAGATCACAATCTATGAAGATTTTTCAAACTTTGGATGTCCAAAGACTACAATTTTCAGATGTATGTAAGATCATTCTGTATACCTTATATAGGAATTTACTTTCACCCACTTTCAGAACTTGTAACAAGTACTTGATACTTCTGATTTGAGCATTTGCATAGTGTGGGAATCATCCCATGTCTCTATAAACCATGTCATTTGGGGTGCATGATGACACATTCAAGAAACTCTAAAGAGCACACAGATGTACACCCTCTACAGTTTGGCAGTCACCCAAGGGAAGAGGGGAGAGGGAAGAGAGGGAGAGAGGAAACGAAAGATTGATGAGGGATAAATGGGATTTTCACAGCAGTATCAGCCATTGTAAATTATGCAAGGCCACTGACTACAATCATACTGGAGCTGTTAGAGGAAGAGCAAGTGAAGTCTTGATTTCCCTGGTTATTCAAATATTACAAATCACATAACGAGACATGGTGAGTCTGGTCCCTTACTGCTCTTATCGTTGATAAAGTCCATTTGTTCATAAAAAGATAGTGCAAACGGATGACTTTACTATGATTAAACCATGCAATTATCATCAAAAGTTTAGTCGTGGTTAAGGATATCACAAGAAGCACCTATTTCATGTCAATCTCTTTTCTGACTTATCACCCAGTCAAATTTCCAAATTTCAAATGTTGACAAAGGCAGGAACTGCTGTCATTGACAAGTGCAGGCACTGGGACACTTGTCTGGGTCCTGTCTCTGCCCCTCTCCAAACCAGGGTGGCTTGCCCCCACTGACCTGCCTGTCACCTACGCCTCAGTTGCTCCTTATTCAATTTACTCCTCTCTTCTACTGTTCTAGATTCTGTGATCAAGAGGCAACCCTGGAAAAAAGAGCATTACTTATGCAAATTTTTTGGCACCCTTTTTGCCAAGTTCTACTTTTCGTGACACAATAGAATGTAATTGCTGTTTAAAATAAAAATACAACAGTATATTGACCTTAGCTGATGCTCTGCAGTTGTATCTCAAACTCAGTTGAGCTGTAAGTTTCAACTTGTGGCTAGGGGTTACATTCACTCCTCTATTCTCTACTTAGTGATCATGAAACAACCTTGAGAGTGATGGATGGTGTTTTACGGCCTATCAGCCTCTGAAGGCTACATTGAGAGTGAGGTCCAACGTTCTCCACATGGTTGTTCAATAAGGAACTATGCATCTGGGTAGGAACAGTGGAGAGGAAGCAGGTAACTATGAGGGGCACAATACATCAATGCTTGTTTCAAGGCTGCGCAGCACCTACCTGCGTGACGTCCGAGTCACCGTAGCCAGCAAAGGTCACTGTGCATGAGCCATCTTCCATCAGTTCATCAATGGTTGCTTCATACATTCTGCAAATCACATTATACTGAGGCACATCCTCAATACAGATTATTTTCTCTGGCAAGCAAACAAGTAGACCAACACATACATGTTAAACACACACAGACATAAACACACACACACACACAACAGTTTCAACATCCAATACCATTTTATGCGAAGAAAAGGTACCACCATGAACAATGCAAATCTGCAATGAATATTTGGCAAGGTCATCAAAATGGCTGATAAATCTAGACAGATAGAAAAATGCTGAGCAGGCAAGTTTTTTTCAATTTGGATGAAAATTATGTCTTATTCACATACAAATGTTGCACACATTCTAAGATGGAAGCATTTCTGACCAAAAATCCTGAATTTACATATTTCAATGTCATTATCATGTTTTCACAAGAATTTTCCAGACCAAAAAAGTGTGTAAACAATCAAGCAAACACCAAAAATCATATGAATTTCTCAATATCTCAATTTTGGATACAATAAGTAAAAATAAACAGACAAAACAGTTTCAAGGGTTTCATTTTTTTTGCACTAAGTTTTCAAATTGAAAAGCCCAAGGCTGATGTGCAGCCTCATCTCCCTTTTCACAACCTCTGGATGCACTTCTCCAGCCTCGGAAACGTCATGGCATGTGGATCCAAGTACCCACATGCCAAAAATCATGTCTGCCCACCAGCAACCCCAAGCCTGTCATGAAATTTCAGTCTGCCTACCCCCATCAATAAATGAGACTGCTGTTTCAGTGGCAGCTCAAGCCTAGCTCTGCCCATTGTCTTTCTGGAACACCTGGCCTAGAAAAGGTGGGTGCAGACTTTCATTGGGAGTCTGGGCTACTTTGTCAACACATTTCTTCTGCAGATCATCCGATGAATATTGATTTTATCAGCTACAGAATAGCTTTCACAGCAGCCTGTTCCGTGTCATTCCTTTTTGGGCGGAGCACCAGTGACCACAATCTTCAATATTTTCTTATTTGTGCCATCAATAAACCATCACTGCCTTCTTCTTCTACCTCTCGGAGGTACTTCCTGAGCTACCCATGGTAGCCTTCCAACAACCACCCAACCTGAAAAAAACTTTCGATTTAACGATTGTCGTATTTTTCGATTTCACAATTGTCATATTTTTTCACACAAGTCGTAGTAGTCGTATTTTTGGTATTTTGGCGTAAAGAATACGCCAAAATCGTATAGGTAAACAGGTCTGAAGGCTACTCACAGTCAAATAGCTGCAGTAAGGCTACTTATAATCCCATGGCTACAGTAAGACTACTCACAGTCCCATGGCTACAGTAAAGCTACTAATAGTCCTACGGCTTCAGTAAGGCTATTCACAGTTCCATGGCTACAGTAAGGCTATTCACAATCCAATGGCTACAGTAAGGCTACTCACAGTCAAATAGCTACAGTAAGGCTACTTATAATCCCATGGCTACAGTAAGGCTATTCACAGTCTCATGGTTACAGTAAGGCTATTCACAGTCCCACGGCTACAGTAAGGCTACTCACTGTCCATCAGTTGAGTAGGGGGCCATACAGCTGTCACCAACATTCCAGTTGTGCGATAAGATGGTGGACTGGGAACTGCCCTCCCCAAGGCTGGAGTCGGCAGCAGCTGAAGTCTCGCCTTGAGCAGCACTGGCATTCTTGCCGGAGATCAGTTCCAATGTCAGCTCAATCACCTCCTGGTGGCCAAATAGAGTGCACCCACGTTATCAAGGGTAAGCTTGCAAGCAATCAGCACTCAATGTGGCACTCTTGCACTTGTATGAAATGCACTTCCCAACTCATAGCCACATAAAGTGGTTACTATATGCTTACATGTACCTAACTGAATAAATGAAAAATTCAATAGCAGAATTGTCAGCACAGTAATACATATACTGTAGTGCTTTGCCGTCTCTTCAAAACAGTGCATTTCCAATGAGACCAAAGTTCTGTTTGAGAAAGTTAATGAACAATTTCTTCTCTCAAATTAGATCTTTTGTTGAATACACCAATGATTTTTTTTCTCTCCAAGTTTATGTGTCCATCTCTCACAGAAAAGATCAGCCATAAGTTGCCCCCTTTCAAACAACAAATCTGATACAAACAACAGCAGTGATTCTCTGCACTACCATGGTAAAGAGGACAATTTAAACTGACTTCAGGTACTGTACTTACTGGTCTTGGTCACCTTGACAAAACATGAGCGTTAATGAGAGCAGCTGCCTCATCTACAAATATAAAGCAGTCTCAACACATTACTACAGGATGGTTCACAGGTGTCAAGAACCAATTTCTAACAGGAACTCTGAGACAGAAGCTATGTTCCAGAGCTTGCCACCACAGCTCCCTGCTTTTTAATCACAGCACAGCATTTACTGCTCTGATATATTACAGAAACACATAATGAGTTTGGAACCAATCTCAAACACTGATTTGTGCTAGATGAGATTGGTATGCATTTAGATGTTTAAAAAGAGAAAAAAAGAAATGATACAACATTACAAGACTGTGGCAGGCAAACTCTGTTAACAAAGTCAATTAACATCATATTGCCAACTTCAAACCAACCCCAGCTACATTGGTCCCATGTAGGGAAGACCAGTTTTCCAGTCAACTTCACACACATCAGCTTGGAACTGCGTTGTTTTGAAGGTAAAAGTATTAGTTTAACTTAGCAACTTATCTGGCTCTCAAACCACTTAATAATTTTGCCTTGATAACTGGGCCATTTGATTAATCTACCATCTAAAGACAAAGAGTGGTCGACAGAGAGGATACATAGTCAGATACAAGTACCATTTCCACTCCCTGGAGAGTATCCCAACCTGATGCTGGTTCACAGCTGAATACAAGAGTGAGTTGCAGTTCAGTTTGCCATCACAGCCCTCAGAGCATTTCTTCTTTTTCATGTATGTCAAGCACCATTTCTGAGGTTCCTATTTTGGGTGGATAATAAAGCTGCCTCCCAACTTTTTCTGTCATCCCTAAGGCTGTGTGTGTTCTGGTCAACTTTTGACCAAAAATGCTTTATCTAATTCAATTCCAGATCTCACATTTTCTCCTCATCTCTGACCACTCATCACCCCTTCCACAAAGTAATCATGCCCATAGTGGCCTAGAAGTGTGTTTATTCAGTCATTAATCAACAGAGGTGTTTTTGTTTGTGACGGAGCTAGTATCTTCTGAATGGACATTACTCCGTATGACAGCTTGTCATGAACTTTCAACAGCTGTTTTCCCTTTTTCACTCTTAGTAGTAAAATAGTACTTCAAGATCTCAGTCACTAATGACCTTATCTTAATTAAGAAACATATTGGGACTTAAAGATATGTTAACTCTTAAAGATCTAGGAGAGCACTCAGTCAAAATCATTGAAAGGTTGGCTGAAGTTATATAAAAATCCATCATTGAGTTTATTTGGCTGAAAAAGTCAATTCCAATTTGTAATTAATTAATTGTTGAAAACATCATCTGGAAAAAATCGAAAAACAGAAAGTGACGTCACGCCGACTAGTTGTTTCAAACGCACTACGTCTGCCAATGCAGTTTCCACGAGCAGTGAGTCTACACCAACCGTTTCACTGAAGAGGAAATGCGATGGCACTGAATGCGCAGTTGCTGAATGTTCCTTGAGAAACTCAGATGGAGTGGGAGTGCATAGATTTCCGTGGGAACCATCTTTAAACCACCAGTGGGTGCGCTTCGTACGAACATGCTGTGCAAATTTTGTGCAAACATCTGCAGCAAGCACTTCGCTCTCGATTGCTACCCACACTCATACCTGCTGCAGAAGGAGATGGGATATCCGGTGGAGAAAAAAAAGAAGCTACTACCGAGGGCAGTTCCATCCATACTAAAGCATGACCAATCGCGACTGACTGATGCCGGCCGAAAGCTCAAAGAATAATGAATGCCGATGCCTTGGCAACTTCTAGGAGTACACGTATTTTGATGTGTCAGGCAGCAACAACCCCAGTGACACGGTCACTTGCACTCATCAAGTGTTGGCTCTGCTAGTGTCTCTCCTACACTTGGTGTAACATGTGTTGGTGGAGCATCTTACATATATATATATGCGTTTTAGAGTTAAGTGTTGCACCCTGTGTGAGGCAAACTAAGAGGGAAAATATTTGCATGGCATTTGCTCATAGCTGCATCTCTCTCTCTCTCTCTCTCTCTCTCTCTCTCTCTCTCTCTCTCTCTCTCTCTCTCTCTCTCTCTCTCTCTCCTGTAGCAGTGTGGTGTGTGTGACAACAGGTTAACACTCATCTGCTGGTGAACTTTTCTCATCACGCGGTGAGTGCCTGAGTTGTATTTGAGAAGTGACTGGTTGATGAAAATTAAGTCAATGTAAAGGATGCACTAGTCCTACTGAATCAGCCTATCAGCGTTATGACCGAACATCACAAGTGCAGCCTTTACGCTATTTTCATGAACCAGTCATTTCTCAAATAGCCCTACAACTCAGGTACTCACGGCATGGTGGGAATAATTCACCTGCAGGTGAGTGGTGAACTGTTGTCACACTGCTCTCTCTCTCTCTCTCCCCCCCCCCCCCCCTCCCTCCCTAAATGACAACAGTGACGATTAATTGTGCAATACCACAAAACTGATGTACGCATACTTAAAGTGTAATCTCCCTTACCATGATGTACTGTGAAGGCGATCACACAGGCTCAAATAACTTGAAGGCTCCTCGATGTTTTGAAACTTTAGTTTGTCGGGTTCGTCATCTGCATTGCTGTATTAGGGCTTTTTTTGGTATGGTTTGGGTATTGGAGAACATTCTATTTTGTTTGCTTGAAATGCTGTCGGGGTCGCTTCTCTCGCAACCTATGTCTAATGTGTTTTCATAATCGCTTGGCTCAGCCATGTTTCGGCTTGAGGCCATTAGTCGGTGTGACATCATAAAACTTGCGCATGCGCACTAAATTGCTTAAGGCTATGTTTCACTGAAAATGGGGGTTCAAACGACAAAATCGTCAATTTTTAGATTTTGGCGTCAGTTCACTCTCGAACCATCCTAGAACACGTCTCTGCTATTCATTTGGTTCAAATTACGTGTAAAAGTACCAAAAACCGCACAATTCAAGAGTGCTATGACGTATTTTAATCATAATCAAGCTTTATTGATTCGCAAAATTCACTCTCTTCCTTCAACGATCGAAGAGACGATCGTTCGTGTGATTGCCGCGTGCCTTATACCGTTGGAACGGCTATCCTCTGCACCTCATGAATATTAACAATGCTTGGGTGTAGCTATTGATATACGCCAATCAGAAGCCGTTTTCTATCGCTTAGGAGTTCAAGAAAGTTAGGAGAACATTGGCTGAAACAGGTCACATGACCAAATAACGCGGCCTGATTGGCTCCTAGCGTAAACAACATGGCAGCCTCCGGTTGAATCGATTCTCGCTTCGATCGTGNNNGATGTACATAGAGTGAATAAAATTAGTTTTGAAATACATACATATTGTTTGTCCTTATTTTCTCTCTGCTACATAGTAGACCTTATAATAATGGCCTTATGGTCACAATTTGGGACTCCCCAGAGCAAGGGAAGGTACTTAAACTGAGTTACTAATACATTGCAAAAATGATGAAATGTTGTTATAAACACCCATAAAACTTATTTATTTGGGGGGTTACAATTTTGAAATAATTGTAGAATACCTTCTTTTTAACAGGATGAGGATGTGCAACAACAAAAAACAAGAAAAAAAGCTGCGTTGAATGACCCCCTCTTTGATAGTGAAACATAGCCTTAACTCACTGGAGTCGTATCACGAGAAATATCGCGATAGGCGTCCTCCCGCCAGAGTCGTATCGCGAGATTGTTTGCGATGTGATTGCAAATTTCTCGCTCTGGTTCTACTGGTCTAAGGGAGATAAATCTTGTTTGCCTGTGTAACTGAAGGAATGTGCAAGCAGATTTAGTTCCTTTTAGTAAATCTTTTATACCGATGATCAGAAATCATAACTTTTGTGTGTATGGTGTACGTGTTGACAAAATGGCGATAAAGCGGCTAACGGAGACGCTGGAACTTGCGATTTCTGACGGCTCTGATGAGGAAGATGCTCTTACACATTGTCTATCAGAAGAAGAGTATGATGAATGTGATGATAGCGATCGTGAAATCATGGAAATCGCTGATGATCAGCTTGGCGATTGGAGTGGGAGTGACGAAGAAAGTTCATCCGACACGAGCAGTTCAAGGTCTGTCACGATGGACACCTCGCCGAACTCGTGCAAGTCCCGCAGTGCAGTTAAAGGGATTCTTCTTGCCTTGTGTGTGGACGAAGCTGTGCATGAAGCTGTACCACTCAGCAGAGGATTACACCAAGTGACCTGCCTCAGTACAAAGTAGTTGAAGTCTTTCCAGAGATTGGACATTGTGTGCTTCTTGTTTACTTTCTTCATCCTTGTACTGGAGTAGTCATTCAGGAGTCATCAAATCAGTAGTGATTTTTTTCTAAAGAGTAGACATTGTGTGTTTCTTTTTGTCTGGATATTTTACTTATGTAGTCACTTGCATGCTCAGGTTGAGAAAGTTTTTTCTTCTTCAGTGATTGCATGCTTTCCAGATAATGGACATTGTGTGTATTTTCCTTCATGTTTTACATGTTGCCACTGTGCAGTTGTTGCATTTTCTCCATTTGCATTCTCAATTCTTTGTGAAAAATATTCTGGTCATTCTTTCTGTGTATAGTGTGGAAAGATCATTGTTTGATAGGTAGTAATTTTCACTATCTTATGCCTTTGAACCATTGTGACCTGTTTGTTGTTTTGAAGATTCAGTGTTTTCCTGCTGACGGACACAGCAAAAAATGTGTTCCTTCTCTTCAATGATCATTTACTTTGATTTGGTTGATTGCAAGCTTCCATCTGCTTGTACTTGTCTATAATAAATGTTTATAAATATTTGCATGACTTGGATATTGAAATTGAAAGTTTTTCATTTTCTGAGTGCTTGCATGCTTCCCATAACAGCTAGTGAACTGTTTTTTCCTACTTTTTCATTTTTGCGCATGTACACACTCAATTCTATGGTGTGTAATTCATAATTAGCACTTTTAGTCACTTAGATCATTCTTTGGATGTAAAGAGTAAATAAAGAGCTTTCATTATTATATGTTTGAAAATGCATGAAAAACTTACAATTCCGGAGAACAATCACAATATTTAGCCATGACTCTAGTGAGTTAATGATTTTTTTCCGGCCAGGTGAGAATGGGTGGTTCTACAACACATTATCACGAGAACAAAATGTGTTATAATTAAAAAAACCTCACCAATACATTGTGTAAACAATAAAACTTAAGCACGCTCTCCTAGATCTTTGAAGTCCTGCAAGTCATTCACATGTTTCATTCCCCAGTCCAGTAAGGATTATGCAATTTGTAGAAAAAAAATCAGTCAAGTAACAGCCACAGGATTGAGCAGGATGGGTGGTAGTGGGTGGTACAGGATAATAAGAGTTAAAGTGCAAAGCTACAGAGAGGATTTTTTCAAATATTTCATTTAAATCAAGTTAGGACTTGTTTACTGATCACTTTCGTTTGTTTTTAAAATAAAAAAAATCAACATGGTCTGCATGAAAATGTGCCCATATAAAGTCTTGAGATGTACATTTTAAGTTTTCCCTTTATTCTCCATGAGCAGAAGTTTCACCAGCCACAATTTTACATGTGTATCTCTTCCTGGAGCCTCAGAAGATTAATGAAATGAAAACATTTTCATATATTAAACATTTCTAATCATGGATACCATGCAACAACTTCATTCTATATTCGTGACATTTTTCCCAATCATTTGCGGGGGACTTGCTTTTGAAAACTTAAAACAAGTGTTTAACTCATTGAAGACGGCACTATTTTTAGCTCGTATTGACTGGAGATGCATGTTTCTGGGCATTTTAACAGAAATTGCTGAAAAATACTGAACAAGCAAAGGAAAAACTGTTGCCATCATTAGAAAGCTCTTTGTCTCCTTTATCCTTGTTGTAGATCAATGTCATTCTTTCATTATTTTTATTTTGAATATAGTATTGCAACAAAGAAGGATACCATGCTGGCGTGCCTGTTTGTAGTTCGGCTGGAGGGGGGCCGACTTGCTCAGCTGACAACATGTACGGATCAGTTTCTGATTCCTCTTCTTCAGTCAGCAGTTCGTGCACTATATCTAGGATCTGCTCCTCTAAAACTGCATCTTTTTCATCTTTGTACTCTTCGGAAAAAAGGAGCAAATCCTCCTCCTCATCTTATTCTTCTTCCATAGCGATTTCAACAAAATCCTCATCGTCCTGCTGCGACGCCATTGCGATTTAGCGTTGAAATCGCCCCCTTGCCACATGTGTAAACAAAGTCTGGCAGTGCCTTATCCTCTTCAAATTCAGAGACACAGACGATCTACAATGTTCTTCACTATCTTATAAGAGAACTAGACTACCTCGATTGGTTAAGAGCCCCTCACAACACGCACAAGAAATTTACATAAGCACCACATCACATGATAAGGTGCGTCGTCAACCGTTGCTCACCTCACCTCATCATATGATGTGGTGCATCGTCATTGAGTTAAGTGAAGTCCTCAGGAGGCCCTTCTTTGAGAAGAAAAATATCCTTACAAATGGTGCACTGGTACATGGTAAATAATGAGATGTCCAACATAAGCATCCCCATCATTCAGCCTTCCATGAATCCCATGGCTCAAAATGATATCTCATTTAAGGAAGCCCTCCATGTCAGAACTATAACTTATAAGCTGCACAAGAACAAAACTACCAGAGGTATTCAAGACTTCCCATAGTGCAGGTCACTTCTTGAAGCTGTGCACCTCAAGTTTGCCATTTCTTTCAAATTTCATCACTTACTATTAATCAGATATGAACTTTCAAAACTTGATCAGCTAATGTTTCACCACTCATTCAGTAATTCAACCGCAGTTACAGTACCAGTGAAAAAATGCAAAAACCTCACCTTCAAATTTAATGAAAACCCACAAATAATTTAAAAACCTGATAGTTGATGAAAACTGAGCTCTAATTTAACCCACCACTAACAGCATTTCCTGTAGGAAAGATTGGCGATAGGTACTCTCTCTCTCTTAACAGGCATGAGATCCTGAAATTGAGAAATTAACTGAAAAAATTAGCGGGGGTCTGGGGGCTGGCGGAAGCCTCCAGTGGGGTTGAGGGGCAAAGCCCCTTGCGGGGGTCAGGGGGCAGAGCCCCCTGAAGCTCAAGAGTTTTAACAATTTTGACTTTAAAAAGTCACTCTCCTGACAGCTGTGGCAAGTCCAGAACAACATTTTTGATGAGCAAACACCAGATTATAATTGTTGAAATGCATGGTTTGTATTTGAGGCTCTTAAGTTTCCTTACCATAAAATGTACCTTTACTAAACAAATTACTAAATAAATACATAAATAAATAGACAGGTAGTATGTAAATTTTATTTATCACACTCTTATGTTTTGTATTGTGATAAGCTCATATCGTTGTGTAGATCGTTGTGCAGCCACCTTCACAGCGTGACTTTTGGATGTCAGGTGTTGTACAAAGCTTTTTTTACCGTTGTTGGCGTAGTTTATCACTTCATTGTTGCACAAACTGCAAACTGCTTTCCCAGCTGAGTTCTCTTTGGCGATCGTGTCGCCAACTTTCACCTCAATATCACCAGAAAGGGTAACTTTTTCTTCCATCCATTTGAAACTCCCAGTTTTTTACATTTCCTCCTTTGTATATTTCTCTTGCTGTCGCTATCTCACTCGGTTTCAGCTTCCGAAGCATTTTTATCGGTTGAAGCAGCCTCGAGTTGCGAAGTGGCGACGCTTTAAGCGATGGACGGGAGCTCAAACACTTCGCTAAATTTCCTGCTCATCACCGCTTGCAAGCGCTGACGACGCTTGCAACCGGTGATGAGCGGGAAATTTAGCGAAGCGTTTCTCGGCGCAAGCGCTGCTCCTGTCCATCGCTTTAAAGCGCCGCCACTGCGCAACTCAGGGCAAGCGTCGAGAAAGATCAAGATGGCGATCGTGTCGAGCAGACGAACTATATTCCCAAACACGGTCATCCTCAAAGTGTCTCTCATTTTCAAACCATTTGAGACCTACATTTCCGGTAAATGCCCAGAATAGCTCGCTATCTTTCACTGCTTTCACCTGTACTCACTGTGTTCATCGTCATCAATCTTTTCATTTTAAAACCGTTTGAGAACTACGTCACAGCGGGGTGCTGGACGTTTCGCCCCAATTGCGACATTCGGAACGATCTAAAAATAGATAAGCGAGTGACCTCTACCAACTTCCGGTGACACGTGACGTCACGCCGAAGTGAACGTCGGCTTACAGACGCTACGCTTATAGCCTTATATACAAAACCTCACCCCCCCCCCAATTTTCTCAACGGATCTGCGCGAATCACGCGAATGGCCCCTGGAGCTTCAGAATTAACGGATTTCCGTTAATTAACGGAAAAATCTCTTGCCTGCTTAATCTTATAATGTTGTAGGGCTGAAACTTAGGCCAAATTTCCTGTTCAGGAATTGATCTGGGGCCGTATTCACAACGGCGATTTATCTTTTTAACACTCGATTTATCCCCTAGCCCCGCGTTATCTTGATCGGTTAGATAAGGCACGCTCGTCAGAGGATCCTAGGTTGCGCTTTGCTATATATACTGGTTTCCAGCCAAGGGAGAGCGGAACAGGCAGTTGGAATCGTCTGAGTTTAGAGATAAATCGGAGTTAAAATTAATCGCCGATAAATCGCCGTTGTGAATACTGGCCCTGGCTAAACTGATGTGAACTGTTGAAGTTGACATCTGAAGCAGTGCTTTACTAACTCTCTTACAACTGGTACCTTGGGCACAAAACCTAACTCTAAACCCCACGAATAGGGAGGCAACCGTGTAAATTTTAACGGTTACCTTACATAAAAATAAATTTAAAAAAAACAACTTTTTGTTCACTAAAGTTTTAATACCTTCCTTTTGATAACATTTCTCTTATATAAGAAATGCTCATTTTTCCTTTGAGGCTCAAATGATGGGCATAAAAATTGAAATACAGAGCAGCTAAGAATTTCTGAAAAGATGCAGTCCCTCAACCCTCAGTTCCCTTCCCAAAACCATTATTATGACATCTTACCTCGACTGCAGCCACAATCTAAAGCCCATGCAAGTGAAGAGTTAACTCCCCCTTGACCACACACACCGCCTTATGATAAAAAACACAGTACCTCACAAGGGAAGATTATAAGGGACAAAATCAAAACAAAATAGAGACAAATTTATAAAAACATTTTGATTATGAAGAAGAGGTTGATTTCTTTGGCAGTGTGATTTTCCACACTCAGTCCTCACAACTCTCTTCTGCCTGCTTTTAAACAGCATACATACAAGTTCGTCTGCTCCGCAACAGGTTGGAAAAATGAATCATTTACAAATAATTTTTAAATAATTTTTAAGGCTGACGCACCGACAAGCAGGTGGCAAAGCACGCCCACTTCCTCCTCAAACTTCTCTAGTGTGATCTGAGTCAGATTGCAGGTGCATTTAATCGGAGAAGATCGCTGTCAACTTTGCTAGTCAGAATCTCTGGATCTAGGTCAATCTCATTGTCCTATTCCGGGTCAAACAGTGGTAATTCAATGCTTTCTGCATGGCTACCTTCGCAAAAAACATGCGATGGACCTGGCTGGGGCTCGCCTGACATTGCGATGTTAAAAAAAATAATTTTTTTCACTTGATTGCCAGAAATTTATAATCAAAATGGCAGACGATGGCCTATTCACTGTGGAGCTAATGCTGGAAATCTTGTGAGATTACCGTTACCATGGAAAACATGGCAGTTTCCAGTGTAAATGTGGTGTCATGGGAGACGTAGCGGGACATCCATTGGAGAGAATAGCCATATTTTGCACTTATAACACTGACAACTTGCACTCTTCCTGTGTGAAACTGCTCCAGCTATGGCATGATTTCTCTTGCAGCAGAAATGTTTCCAAGTTTTCGTATAGCAATTTTTAGCCAATGCAAAATATGTACCCCACCTCAGCAGCTGATACACAGCTTCAAAGAGTGACCTGACTACCAGAGCCAATAGTACTTGCGAATGTCAAGTCTCAGAGTTCCAAACATCATAATTTGTGTCTGGCAGAAAAGAACTGGTGGGAAACAAGGCTGCAAAAACATAATAATTACCTGCAGATCTTTTTTCAGCTTCTTAAAATCCTCATTGTCAGGATCTGTAGTAAGGGAGGCCTCCACCTGGAAAAGACCACATGTCTTCAGCTGGGTGAAATACACGTCTTGTTCAACCTCTTTCCCCGCTTTGAGTCATGCATTTTACACAAAACTGCACATACAAATGCCTGGTGGTGATGGACGCAGCAGTTCCTCTGACAAATAGAAGCCCTGGGGGAATTGCAAGCATGCCCCTACAGGCAGTCTCCCTTCATCAGAGGGATCCAATGCTCATGAAATTGACATTTAAAATTGTTGGTTGATTAAGACAGAAAGAGACGTAACAATACAGTGCTAAGAAATTGGAAACAAGGGCAAAGCCCATATGACTCACATGCTTGACCTTGACCTTTACATGACCTTGACCTTTACATGACGTTGACCTTCAAGGTCAAACAACTAAACCTAGCAATGACATCATACATTAAGAACTGCTTCACACATTTTCCCTACCAAAATAATGTGACCTTGACCCAAGGTCAAGGTCATCCAAGGTCATGCAACACAAAGCTGTTAATTCAAGACATAGGAAGCACAATGGTGCTTATTGGCACTTTCTACCATGAGATATGGTCACTTTTAGTGGTTCACTACCCCATTTTGTCACATTTCTTAAGGGTCAAAGTGACCTTGACCTTGATGATATGTGACCAAATGTGTCTCATGATGAAAGTATAACATGCGTACTACAATGTTATGAAGTTTGGAAGAGCTATCTTCCATAGTTCAGGGTCAAGGTCACTTCAAAATATGTATACAATCCAACTTTAAAGAGCTCCTGTGACCTTGACGCAAGGTCAAGTCACTATGTATTTTTTGTGAGGCCTTGTCATTCTACACCATCATGCCAAATTGGGTGTTGATAGACTTAATAGTCTCCGAGAAAAATCCAACGTTAAAGTTTTTTTAAGGATTACAGGATGCCAAGACGCCCGGACGGACACCCGGACGCACGACACGGGTGACCTAGTATGAAAGTATAACATGTGTACTACAATGTTATGAAGTTTGAAAGATTAATCTTACATAGTTCAGGGTCAAGGTCACTTCAAAAAATATGTATACAATCCAACTTTAAAGAGCTCCTGTGACCTTGACCTTGAAGCAAGGTCAATCAAACTGGTACCAAAAGATAGGGATTACTTTGCCCTATAAACCATATATCTATAGGTCAGGTATCCAATCTCAAAAACTTGTCAAAAATTGGGAAAATTTGAAAAATGGCTGTTTTTTAGACGGCACCTGTGACCTTGACCTTGAAGCAAGGTCAAGTCACTATGCATGTTTTTGTACGCCTTGTCATCATACACCATCATGCCATATTGGGTGCTGATAGACTTAATAGTGTCCGAGAAAAATCCAACGTTAAAGTTTGTATGGACGCCAGGACGCCTGAACGGACGAAACGGGTGAGTACATAGACTCACTTTTGTGCAGTCCATCCACCAGAGGGAAAGGCAGAATTAGATCGAGAACCTACTGTCCAGGATGTTACGTGGGATGCCATTTTGGCCTGTGAGCAAGGTTGGAGCACTACGTAAGAATTCCAAAGCGTGGCAGACGAGAGGGAGCTGGAGAGGAAGAGGAGGATGACTGAACAGTCTCTGTTGATAGTGGCATATATCAGAATTGCCTTATTCTGACCTTGGCTTTTTAAACTCTGATGAACTCGTTGCTGAGGCAAAGTTGCTCATTCCTGTCTTGATATTTTGCATGTTGAAGCTCACAGCAGGAAGGAAAGTGACATTAAATCCTTTGACTTTTTACATTTGCATGCTTCTATAATAGTCTTAGATTAGATGCGTACAAAACTGTTTTTACAAAAATTTACTCTGACACCAGAAGTAGCTTATATTATTGTTCACACATTTCTGATAGGATATCAACTCAACAAAGTTTCTTTATCATGAATGTAAAAAGTGAGGTGTGTAGATAGTGATACTTTTTTATTTCACCTTTATTCATTTCCTTACAATTTCATATGGGTTTTGCTGACATATCTTGTAGTTTGAATGCTTATGTTGGCCACAATTATCATGTACCCCAAAATTAACAGAAAGCATTCCGTGGGCACTCATAATATTTGAATCCTTTCCAAGTTTCTTGTAGCCAAGCAATGCTTACAGATTTTTGTTCTTGGGTAGGATAATGTTTTTGCTTCCTTGTCAAGTGCTTTTTGTCACCCTTCTTCCATATAAAAGTGTACCTTAGTAGGTGGGTAGACGACTTTGATTTTTAAAAATAATTTAAAGCAGCATTCCAGAAGTGATTTCAATTTGCCATAAATATATATGTCATATTTCTGGGAATAAACATATAATTCATTTAATAAGCTTTCTAGTGATATATAGTTTGTATGTGTTATTTCTGCATGCTGTATGCTTATTTGGTCATTTGGCACATGACCCGTGAACAGGAAAAAAACTGTGACATTCGGGCACTAATAGTCTGACACCCGGGGTTAATCTGTGCAAAACTATAATATACTGAACAGAGACATTTTGAGTCAGTATGTTTGGAAACTGCATTCCCTTTCTGATTCATTTGTGTACAGAAGCCAGGTTTGTAAAAATTGGTTGCAGGCTAGTAAGTTTTGTGTCCAATTAGCTGGCAGGCTAGTATAGTAGTAAGACCAACTACTTTTGAACACCCTTGTTTATCCATTCCTTTTGCAGAGGAAGTGATCACTGACTAACGCCTCATTTTAATTATCAAAAATAAAAAGTAAAAACTAATCAAGATTTTTCAAAGTTGTAAGTTCCGCCAAAGCACAGATACAAAACCATAGCGGGAACATGTAAATCATTTTCATTTTGTCAACTTTGGTGCATTTTATTTCCAAATGTCGTGAAGTCTAAGGATGTAAGTAACCAATTTTACCCTTGCTTTACCCAAATTTAATGAATTATCATAGGAATAAACGGAATCAAAGATTTAAAACAGCTTCTCTCGGTTGTATCTTTCACAGTTCATAATCCAACCATTTTCAACGTGGACGGCTGCTAATGTTTAATGAAAGAAACAACACGTCAATATAGGTTGTTTGTTGCTGGTGATTCGGGAGCGTCGTCAGATACGTAGCTCGACTCGCCTTGGCTTGAGACTGTTGACACCCCGGCATAACGCGTAACTTTGTCTACTGAATGATCGATACAACTGAAATTGTAAATTCGTCTCGCATGAAATACCTGCTGAAGCTGAAGCTTGTAGGTCTTAAGATTGTCTTGAAGTTCGTCAGCCATGTCTCACACAAAATTGAAGACGTTGAACAGCACACCGACCACCAGGGGACACAAATGGCGACTAAAGTTTCTGTTTACTTTTTTTTGGGAGAGGCTTTTAAGGGCGACAACTCTACATCTCGTCGAAGTTGCTTCCAGAAACAGTCTGACACGTTCCCAGCAAAATATTTAAAACTACAGAGCGCTCTGAGAGTGCAAACCTTCGCCAAGGAAGCCTAAATTTCTCTTTCATGGCCTGTGTAATTTAATGATTGCAGCATGTTCAACTTGCCAGGCCTGACTTACGAAGTTTAGTTCATTTTATTGGATGGGAGGATGTCTGAGTGCGGAACGCATTTGGCTGCGTCATCAATAGTTTGACATCATCAACTTCGTGATGGGCAAAAACATTTCTCTTTATGCTTCCATTTCCAATTCCAAAACTACATAACAAATAATATTCGCTTTATGGTATTATTTCACAAACTACATAACAGAAAACCCCCCAAATTGATTGGGTGAAACCCTAACCTTGCACCAAACATTTATTTAGAATCCGTTGTGAACTGTTCGAGTTAATTTGCTGACATGACCAACCAACCGACCGACCGACCGACCGACCGACCGTCCGACCAACCAACCATAACTAATTATAACTAACTAACCAACTAACCAACCTACCTATACCGACCGACCGACCGACAGACCAACAGACCGACTGACTGACTGACTGACTGACTGACTAACTAACTAACTAACTAACTAACTAACTAACTAAACTAACTTACTAAACTAACTAACTAGCTAGCTAACTAACGAAACTAAGGTCTCCTTGCTACTTTTTTCTACGTCAACGAGTCCTACACCGGTTTCCTTTTTGAAGATAAACTAGACTGCCTGCCTGCCTGCCTGTCAAACATACATATACATACATAACTAACCTAATTAACTAACTAACTAACTGACTGACTGGCTGATGGGCCGACTGGCTGATGGGCTGACTGACTGACTGACTGACTGGACTGGCTGACTGACTGACTGAATGGCTGACTGGCTGACTACCGATCGAGCTGCATAGCTAACTAACTGATTAACTAACTAACCGAGGGTAAGACATTACCTCCTTAGCGGAGGTAATGAGATGCACTATCCCTCATTTTTTACGTTTCTGACGTCCCATCTAGAGATTGATACAAAAATTCAACTGAGAAACGAGTGATGAAAATGTGTATACTTGTTCTATATATGAAATGTACGTGTCTGCACGACTTGAGACTTTGGGAAATTCCCGATCGATGCAGATGAAAGTTGCCTGCCCTCGGGCTGTAATTTGGTGGCATCGCGGTCTTGTACGTGTTGCACAACTCTGTCGCACTGACGCACTCAGGCGCGTGAACTCCATGCAGTCAGGTGATGCGCTCAGGGTTGGGGAATCACTCTCAGCTGAACTCCAAAGTCCTGCATTTCCTCGCTTCGCGGCAAGGCTACACCTCCTCTCCTACCTGTAGGTTCTCCTCTCCGATGGCGCTTGCGTAGATGGAAACCCATTACTTTTTTTCTTTCGCTGTTTGCCACATGAGGCGTTCTCCACTTTTTTTATTTACTCACACACACACACACACACACACACACACACACACACACACACACACACACACACACACACACACACACACACGCACGCACCTACGCTCATACACACGCACACACACACGTACAGAGGCGCGAACGCGCGCGTGCGCCCGCGCACACACACACACACACATAATACAGAGGGAGGGTGGAGAGAGAGAGAGAGAGAGAGAGAGAGAGAGAGAGAGAGAGAGAGAGAGAGAGAGAGAGAGAGAGAGAGGGTGGGTGGGAGTGGGGGGAGCTAATTGATTAATTTTGTCATCGCTTGATCGAGAACGGAGGAAAAGATGTTTGTGTCCGAAGCCAGGTGGTGATGCTGATGTCTTCCATGAAGCCGAGTCAAATTATTCATTAGGGTGAGGAGTGACCACAAACCTTCGGTACTTTCTAATGGCACTCGGACTCTATCTGTGAAACATCTTTCTCCCTCTGAATGGAGTTGCACCTGCTCAACAGTTCCGCATCAGGAAGTGTTGTGAGCATCAGATAGTGTTGTGAAGCTTCCCTATAAGACTCCTGTGGGGATAACAATAGACATATTCCTTCTCCCTATGCAATTTATATAAGGCAAATGACTAGGGAAATCGATACGAATTGGTCATCCTCCAATTAACCAGCTCTAGCCTTACATAGCCTACCAAAGGTGATAGGCCATAAAACTTCATTAATTCATTCATCTGCTAGATTTCGCTCAGATGATTCCAACTTCCTCTGCTACATTAAATTTCTCTCTCTCTCTCTCTCTCTCTCTCTCTCTCTCTCTCTCTCTCTCTCTCTCTCTCTCTCTCTCTCTCTCTCTCTCTCTCTCTCTCTCTCTACATTTCTGACAACACCAGCCAGTTGATGGCTTCCCAGCTGCTGTCGAAGCGTTACTGTCATCCCTGCTTACCACCGGGGAAATGTCATCATGGAAAGTTGCCGGTGAACTGGGCAGGACCGTGCACCAGTTATTTTGAGGTTCTCGCAGCGAGACGGTAAACCATTGCTCGTCAGCCACAGCGCAGAGCGAGGAACGTGGAAAAGAAAACCGCCGTCACAGCAGCGACGCGACGAGCGACGTGCAGAGGAATTCAGAGCTGTGTCTGGATCTGGATCTGGATTATATAAGTTGCAGTATTCACTTCTGGTTGTCATCGCAACTGATGCGGGAGAGCGCATATAATTATTATTTTTTTAAACAGTGAAAGTGTTCATTGGGTGGGTGACAGCCCTGACAGTGACGGTATTCCCATTCAAGAACGGCAAGTCACTTGTTTGGGCATGCGAAATCTCTAGTTTACTAGAATGTTGTTTGGGACGCCATGCACCTGCTCTGACTCTTTTGCGCCGTCTTCAATGACAGACTCTGCCATCGACCCAGGACACGCCTGCCGGACCGCCGAAGGTTCGAAAAGGAGGAAGTACGCCTCTATCTCGGAACGGTACCACTTCGTCCCGTTCGCTGTTGAAACGACCGGAGTTGTCGGACCGGCAGCAACGGAACTTATCCGAGAGGTCGGCCAGCGGATTGCACTGTCGACAGATGACCCACGCCAGACACAGTTCCTGTTCCAGAGAATCTCGCTGGCAATCGCGAGGGGCAACGCGTTCGCGAGCAAGTCGTCGGCCAAGCGTGAGGCTTCCCGTGACCCAAAGCCGAGGTGTGTCCCTCGCCCCTGACCCTGTTCGTTCGTTGGCACCATTCTCGATCATGTGGACAGGACGCAAATAGTTTTGTAAAATAGACCATAGTTCAACGGAGATCACGCGTACAACTAATTTCCTGTTTCTGTGGAGCGTAGTCGAGTCTAACGCACCGTGGCTGTATCTTGATGACCTTCTTTTGCTGTGTGTTACATCGAATCGTGCATCGACATTGAAGTATGCATGGTAAATTTGCTGTTTTCTTGAATAAAAGTCACCTCCCCCTAAAAAAAAAAGTCTCGGCGCTGATGCTGCTGCGCCGGTTGGTCGAGCTGTGGGTAAGCCCCATACTTCTCCCAATGTTCCAGTTGAAAAATATCACATTTCAAATGTCGTGAATATTGAATTTGAGTCTACTCTTGCTGCTGCTGCACGGAATGCACGAGCTACAACACCCACAAATCAGAACGCCCCATCAGCTGTGACCTCCCCGACGAACACACTTACATGGTAATGAAGAAGATCATTCCAGCCAGATACCAACAACTGATCCTGAAAACAAGAATTCTTGCTCCCTGCTGTTATCGACATCCAGAGAGGCAACGACTGAGGACATCGGGGCGGCTATCAGCAACTTCACGAATGAACTTAAAGAAGGCGTGTCACAATGCAGGCAGAACGGGATGGAAACGAGGCGTGACACAGTTGCTGCCTCTACTCCACGTTGTGAAGGAGACGCACTCGATGAGCCTCTGAAACCACACAGATCTCCCTCTGCACCACCACCAGCTACAGATCCCGCCGACAAAGCCGACGGTTCCAAGTCTGAGACTCCAACAGCCTCAACAGTTCGTTTTCACCCACGCCAAATATTATAGGTTACACAAAGATAGCTCATTAGCTCATTGTTGTGAGGATCAAGACACGTTGCGTCCCAAGCGGCTAGAACTATGGGGAAGTAATCACAGCGCTTAGAGACATGTAAAAGTGCTTGTTTGTCGACGCGTTTCTGATGCGTTCCGATCATGTTTGTGAATACATTTACGGTGTAATGTGTAATAAAATGATTTGCTGCAATAATGGGGGTGTTTTGGCTTTGTTTTTTGTAGCAGGCGTTGTGAAATCGAAATATTTGGTTCATCGAAATGTGAGCCTATAGTCCGTTTCAACATTGCTCTAGCTGTCAGTGGAGACAAAGATTATTCGTCTGCTAGCCATCTAGGTACATACGGTGAGGTTTGTTTACTTATCTTCTGTGGGTTTTGTGCAGAAAGTATATGTTAAAACAGTCTAATATGACTATTTTCCATTAGTTTGTAATCTAATTAATATTTTTGCATGCTTTAACGCGGCCGGATCTTTGGCATAACTCCCCGGGCGTGCGAAGTCAGTAGCGCCTCCACTGACAGAGCAATGTTTAAACTGACTATAGGCTCACGCACATGCGCAGAACCATCCATTTCGATGAACCAAATATTTCGATTTCACAACGCCTGCTACAAAAAACAAAGCCAAAACACCCCCATTATTGCAGCAAATCATTTTATTACACATTACACCGTAAATGTATTCACAAACATGATCGGAACGCATCAGAAACGCGTCGACAAACAAGCACTTTTACATGTCTCTAAGCGCTGTGATTACTTCCCTATAGTTCTAGCCGCTTGGGACGCAACGTGTCTTGATCCTCACAACAATGAGCTAATGAGCTATCTTTGTGTAACCTATAATATTTGGCGTGGGTGAAAACGAACTGTTGAGGCTGTTGGAGTCTCAGACTTGGAACCGTCGGCTTTGTCGGCGGGATCTGTAGCTGGTGGTGGTGCAGAGGGAGATCTGTGTGGTTTCAGAGGCTCATCGAGTGCGTCTCCTTCACAACGTGGAGTAGAGGCAGCAACTGTGTCACGCCTCGTTTCCATCCCGTTCTGCCTGCATTGTGACACGCCTTCTTTAAGTTCATTCATGAAGTTGCTGATAGCCGCCCCGATGTCCTCAGTCGTTGCCTCTCTTGATGTCGATAACAGCAGGGAGCAAGAATTCTTGTTTTCAGGATCAGTTGTTGGTATCTGGCTGGAATGATCTTCTTCATTACCATGTAAGTGTGTTCGTCGGGGAGGTCACAGCTGATGGGGCGTTCTGATTTGTGGGTGTTGTAGCTCGTGCATTCCGTGCAGCAGCAGCAAGAGTAGACTCAAATTCAATATTCACGACATTTGAAATGTGATATTTTTCAACTGGAACATTGGGAGAAGTATGGGGCTTACCCACAGCTCGACCAACCGGCGCAGCAGCATCAGCGCCGAGACTTTTTTTTTAGGGGGAGGTGACTTTTATTCAAGAAAACAGCAAATTTACCATGCATACTTCAATGTCGATGCACGATTCGATGTAACACACAGCAAAAGAAGGTCATCAAGATACAACCACGGTGCGTTAGACTCGACTACGCTCCACAGAAACAGGAAATTAGTTGTACGCGTGATCTCCGTTGAACTATGGTCTATTTTACAAAACTATTTGCGTCCTGTCCACATGATCGAGAATGGTGCCAACGAACGAACAGGGTCAGGGGCGAGGGACACACCTCGGCTTTGGGTCACGGGAAGCCTCACGCTTGGCCGACGACTTGCTCGCGAACGCGTTGCCCCTCGCGATTGCCAGCGAGATTCTCTGGAACAGGAACTGTGTCTGGCGTGGGTCATCTGTCGACAGTGCAATCCGCTGGCCGACCTCTCGGATAAGTTCCGTTGCTGCCGGTCCGACAACTCCGGTCGTTTCAACAGCGAACGGGACGAAGTGGTACCGTTCCGAGATAGAGGCGTACTTCCTCCTTTTCGAACCTTCGGCGGTCCGGCAGGCGTGTCCTGGGTCGATGGCAGAGTCTGTCATTGAAGACGGCGCAAAAGAGTCAGAGCAGGTGCATGGCGTCCCAAACAACATTCTAGTAAACTAGAGATTTCGCATGCCCAAACAAGTGACTTGCCGTTCTTGAATGGGAATACCGTCACTGTCAGGGCTGTCACCCACCCAATGAACACTTTCACTGTTTAAAAAATAATAATTATATGCGCTCTCCCGCATCAGTTGCGATGACAACCAGAAGTGGATACTGCAACTTATATAATCCAGATCCAGATCCCGACACAGGTCTGAATTCCTCTGCACGTCGCTCGTCGCGTCGCTGCTGTGACGGCGGTTTTCTTTTCCACGTTCCTCGCTCTGCGCTGTGGCTGACGAGCAATGGTTTACCGTCTCGCTGCGAGAACCTCAAAATAACTGGTGCACGGTCCTGCCCAGTTCACCGGCAACTTTCCATGATGACATTTCCCGGTGGTAAGCAGGGATGACAGTAACGCTTCGACAGCAGCTGGGAAGCCATCAACTGGCTGGTGTTGTCAGAAATGTAGAGAGAGAGAGAGAGAGAGAGAGAGAGAGAGAGAGAGAGAGAGAGAGAGAGAGAGAGAGAGAGAGAGAGAGAGAGAGAGAGAGAGAGAGAAATTTAATGTAGCAGAGGAAGTTGGAATCATCTGAGCGAAATCTAGCAGATGAATGAATTAATGAAGTTTTATGGCCTATCACCTTTGGTAGGCTATGTAAGGCTAGAGCTGGTTAATTGGAGGATGACCAATTCGTATCGATTTCCCTAGTCATTTGCCTTATATAAATTGCATAGGGAGAAGGAATATGTCTATTGTTATCCCCACAGGAGTCTTATAGGGAAGCTTCACAACACTATCTGATGCTCACAACACTTCCTGATGCGGAACTGTTGAGCAGGTGCAACTCCATTCAGAGGGAGAAAGATGTTTCACAGATAGAGTCCGAGTGCCATTAGAAAGTACCGAAGGTTTGTGGTCACTCCTCACCCTAATGAATAATTTGACTCGGCTTCATGGAAGACATCAGCATCACCACCTGGCTTCGGACACAAACATCTTTTCCTCCGTTCTCGATCAAGCGATGACAAAATTAATCAATTAGCTCCCCCCACTCCCACCCACCCTCTCTCTCTCTCTCTCTCTCTCTCTCTCTCTCTCTCTCTCTCTCTCTCTCTCTCTCTCTCTCTCTCTCCACCCTCCCTCTGTATTATGTGTGTGTGTGTGTGTGTGCGCGGGCGCACGCGCGCGTTCGCGCCTCTGTACGTGTGTGTGTGCGTGTGTATGAGCGTAGGTGCGTGCGTGTGTGTGTGTGTGTGTGTGTGTGTGTGTGTGTGTGTGTGTGTGTGTGTGTGTGTGTGTGTGTGTGTGTGTGAGTAAATTAAAAAAGTGGAGAACGCCTCATGTGGCAAACAGCGAAAGAAAAAAAGTAATGGGTTTCCATCTACGCAAGCGCCATCGGAGAGGAGAACCTACAGGTAGGAGAGGAGGTGTAGCCTTGCCGCGAAGCGAGGAAATGCAGGACTTTGGAGTTCAGCTGAGAGTGATTCCCCAACCCTGAGCGCATCACCTGACTGCATGGAGTTCACGCGCCTGAGTGCGTCAGTGCGACAGAGTTGTGCAACACGTACAAGACCGCGATGCCACCAAATTACAGCCCGAGGGCAGGCAACTTTCATCTGCATCGATCGGGAATTTCCCAAAGTCTCAAGTCGTGCAGACACGTACATTTCATATATAGAACAAGTATACACATTTTCATCACTCGTTTCTCAGTTGAATTTTTGTATCAATCTCTAGATGGGACGTCAGAAACGTAAAAAATGAGGGATAGTGCATCTCATTACCTCCGCTAAGGAGGTAATGTCTTACCCTCGGTTAGTTAGTTAATCAGTTAGTTAGCTATGCAGCTCGATCGGTAGTCAGCCAGTCAGCCATTCAGTCAGTCAGTCAGCCAGTCCAGTCAGTCAGTCAGTCAGTCAGCCCATCAGCCAGTCGGCCCATCAGCCAGTCAGTCAGTTAGTTAGTTAGTTAATTAGGTTAGTTATGTATGTATATGTATGTTTGACAGGCAGGCAGGCAGGCAGTCTAGTTTATCTTCAAAAAGGAAACCGGTGTAGGACTCGTTGACGTAGAAAAAAGTAGCAAGGAGACCTTAGTTTCGTTAGTTAGCTAGCTAGTTAGTTAGTTTAGTAAGTTAGTTTAGTTAGTTAGTTAGTTAGTTAGTTATTTAGTTAGTTAGTTAGTCAGTCAGTCAGTCAGTCAGTCAGTCGGTCTGTTGGTCTGTCGGTCGGTCGGTCGGTATAGGTAGGTTGGTTAGTTGGTTAGTTAGTTATAATTAGTTATGGTTGGTTGGTCGGTCGGTCGGTCGGTCGGTCGGTCGGTCGGTTCGGTTGGTCATGTCAGCAAATTAACTCGAACAGTTCACAACGGATTCTAAATAAATGTTTGGTGCAAGGTTAGGGTTTCACCCAATCAATTTGGGGGGTTTTCTGTTATGTAGTTTGTGAAATAATACCATAAAGCGAATATTATTTGTTATGTAGTTTTGGAATTGGAAATGGAAGCATAAAGAGAAATGTTTTTGCCCATCACGAAGTTGATGATGTCAAACTATTGATGACGCAGCCAAATGCGTTCCGCACTCAGACATCCTCCCATCCAATAAAATGAACTAAACTTCGTAAGTCAGGCCTGGCAAGTTGAACATGCTGCAATCATTAAATTACACAGGCCATGAAAGAGAAATTTAGGCTTCCTTGGCGAAGGTTTGCACTCTCAGAGCGCTCTGTAGTTTTAAATATTTTGCTGGGAACGTGTCAGACTGTTTCTGGAAGCAACTTCGACGAGATGTAGAGTTGTCGCCCTTAAAAGCCTCTCCCTAAAAAAAGTAAACAGAAACTTTAGTCGCCATTTGTGTCCCCTGGTGGTCGGTGTGCTGTTCAACGTCTTCAATTTTGTGTGAGACATGGCTGACGAACTTCAAGACAATCTTAAGACCTACAAGCTTCAGCTTCAGCAGGTATTTCATGCGAGACGAATTTACAATTTCAGTTGTATCGATCATTCAGTAGACAAAGTTACGCGTTATGCCGGGGTGTCAACAGTCTCAAGCCAAGGCGAGTCGAGCTACGTATCTGACGACGCTCCCGAATCACCAGCAACAAACAACCTATATTGACGTGTTGTTTCTTTCATTAAACATTAGCAGCCGTCCACGTTGAAAATGGTTGGATTATGAACTGTGAAAGATACAACCGAGAGAAGCTGTTTTAAATCTTTGATTCCGTTTATTCCTATGATAATTCATTAAATTTGGGTAAAAAGGGTAAAATTGGTTACTTACATCCTTAGACTTCACGACATTTGGAAATAAAATGCACCAAAGTTGACAAAATGAAAATGATTTACATGTTCCCGCTATGGTTTTGTATCTGTGCTTTGGCGGAACTTACAACTTTGAAAAATCTTGATTAGTTTTTACTTTTTATTTTTGATAATTAAAATGAGGCGTTAGTCAGTGATCACTTCCTCTGCAAAAGGAATGGATAAACAAGGGTGTTCAAAAGTAGTTGGTCTTACTACTATACTAGCCTGCCAGCTAATTGGACACAAAACTTACTAGCCTGCAACCAATTTTTACAAACCTGGCTTCTGTACACAAATGAATCAGAAAGGGAATGCAGTTTCCAAACATACTGACTCAAAATGTCTCTGTTCAGTATTATAGTTTTGCACAGATTAACCGCGGGTGTCAGACTATTAGTGCCCGAATGTCACAGTTTTTTTCCTGTTCACGGGTCATGTGCCAAATGACCAAATAAGCATACAGCATGCAGAAATAACACATACAAACTATATATCACTAGAAAGCTTATTAAATGAATTATATGTTTATTCCCAGAAATATGACATATATATTTATGGCAAATTGAAATCACTTCTGGAATGCTGCTTTAAATTATTTTTAAAAATCAAAGTCGTCTACCCACCTACTAAGGTACACTTTTATATGGAAGAAGGGTGACAAAAAGCACTTGACAAGGAAGCAAAAACATTATCCTACCCAAGAACAAAAATCTGTAAGCATTGCTTGGCTACAAGAAACTTGGAAAGGATTCAAATATTATGAGTGCCCACGGAATGCTTTCTGTTAATTTTGGGGTACATGATAATTGTGGCCAACATAAGCATTCAAACTACAAGATATGTCAGCAAAACCCATATGAAATTGTAAGGAAATGAATAAAGGTGAAATAAAAAAGTATCACTATCTACACACCTCACTTTTTACATTCATGATAAAGAAACTTTGTTGAGTTGATATCCTATCAGAAATGTGTGAACAATAATATAAGCTACTTCTGGTGTCAGAGTAAATTTTTGTAAAAACAGTTTTGTAGCATCTAATCTAAGACTATTATAGAAGCATGCAAATGTAAAAAGTCAAAGGATTTAATGTCACTTTCCTTCCTGCTGTGAGCTTCAACATGCAAAATATCAAGACAGGAATGAGCAACTTTGCCTCAGCAACGAGTTCATCAGAGTTTAAAAAGCCAAGGTCAGAATAAGGCAATTCTGATATATGCCACTATCAACAGAGACTGTTCAGTCATCCTCCTCTTCCTCTCCAGCTCCCTCTCGTCTGCCACGCTTTGGAATTCTTACGTAGTGCTCCAACCTTGCTCACAGGCCAAAATGGCATCCCACGTAACATCCTGGACAGTAGGTTCTCGATCTAATTCTGCCTTTCCCTCTGGTGGATGGACTGCACAAAAGTGAGTCTATGTACTCACCCGTTTCGTCCGTTCAGGCGTCCTGGCGTCCATACAAACTTTAACGTTGGATTTTTCTCGGACACTATTAAGTCTATCAGCACCCAATATGGCATGATGGTGTATGATGACAAGGCGTACAAAAACATGCATAGTGACTTGACCTTGCTTCAAGGTCAAGGTCACAGGTGCCGTCTAAAAAACAGCCATTTTTCAAATTTTCCCAATTTTTGACAAGTTTTTGAGATTGGATACCTGACCTATAGATATATGGTTTATAGGGCAAAGTAATCCCTATCTTTTGGTACCAGTTTGATTGACCTTGCTTCAAGGTCAAGGTCACAGGAGCTCTTTAAAGTTGGATTGTATACATATTTTTTGAAGTGACCTTGACCCTGAACTATGTAAGATTAATCTTCCAAACTTCATAACATTGTAGTACACATGTTAAACTTTCATACTAGGTCACCCGTGTCGTGCGTCCGGGTGTCCGTCCGGGCGTCTTGGCGTCCTGTAATCCTTAAAAAACTTTAACATTGGATTTTTCTCGGAGACTATTAAGTCTATCAACACCCAATTTGGCATGATGGTGTAGAATGACAAGGCCTCACAAAAAATACATAGTGACTTGACCTTGCGTCAAGGTCACAGGAGCTCTTTAAAGTTGGATTGTATACATATTTTGAAGTGACCTTGACCCTGAACTATGGAAGATAGCTCTTCCAAACTTCATAACATTGTAGTACGCATGTTATACTTTCATCATGAGACACATTTGGTCACATATCATCAAGGTCAAGGTCACTTTGACCCTTAAGAAATGTGACAAAATGGGGTAGTGAACCACTAAAAGTGACCATATCTCATGGTAGAAAGTGCCAATAAGCACCATTGTGCTTCCTATGTCTTGAATTAACAGCTTTGTGTTGCATGACCTTGGATGACCTTGACCTTGGGTCAAGGTCACATTATTTTGGTAGGGAAAATGTGTGAAGCAGTTCTTAATGTATGATGTCATTGCTAGGTTTAGTTGTTTGACCTTGAAGGTCAACGTCATGTAAAGGTCAAGGTCATGTAAAGGTCAAGGTCGAGCATGTGAGTCGTATGGGCTTTGCCCTTCTTGTTTCCAATTTCTTAGCACTGTATTGTTACGTCTCTTTCTGTCTTAATCAACCAACAATTTTAAATGTCAATTTCATGAGCATTGGATCCCTCTGATGAAGGGAGACTGCCTGTAGGGGCATGCTTGCAATTCCCCCAGGGCTTCTATTTGTCAGAGGAACTGCTGCGTCCATCACACCCAGGCATTTGTATGTGCAGTTTTGTGTAAAATGCATGACTCAAAGCGGGGAAAGAGGTTGAACAAGACGTGTATTTCACCCAGCTGAAGACATGTGGTCTTTTCCAGGTGGAGGCCTCCCTTACTACAGATCCTGACAATGAGGATTTTAAGAAGCTGAAAAAAGATCTGCAGGTAATTATTATGTTTTTGCAGCCTTGTTTCCCACCAGTTCTTTTCTGCCAGACACAAATTATGATGTTTGGAACTCTGAGACTTGACATTCGCAAGTACTATTGGCTCTGGTAGTCAGGTCACTCTTTGAAGCTGTGTATCAGCTGCTGAGGTGGGGTACATATTTTGCATTGGCTAAAAATTGCTATACGAAAACTTGGAAACATTTCTGCTGCAAGAGAAATCATGCCATAGCTGGAGCAGTTTCACACAGGAAGAGTGCAAGTTGTCAGTGTTATAAGTGCAAAATATGGCTATTCTCTCCAATGGATGTCCCGCTACGTCTCCCATGACACCACATTTACACTGGAAACTGCCATGTTTTCCATGGTAACGGTAATCTCACAAGATTTCCAGCATTAGCTCCACAGTGAATAGGCCATCGTCTGCCATTTTGATTATAAATTTCTGGCAATCAAGTGAAATTTTTTATTTTTTTTAACATCGCAATGTCAGGCGAGCCCCAGCCAGGTCCATCGCATGTTTTTTGCGAAGGTAGCCATGCAGAAAGCATTGAATTACCACTGTTTGACCCGGAATAGGACAATGAGATTGACCTAGATCCAGAGATTCTGACTAGCAAAGTTGACAGCGATCTTCTCCGATTAAATGCACCTGCAATCTGACTCAGATCACACTAGAGAAGTTTGAGGAGGAAGTGGGCGTGCTTTGCCACCTGCTTGTCGGTGCGTCAGCCTTAAAAATTATTAAAAAATTATTTGTAAATGATTCATTTTTCCAACCTGTTGCGGAGCAGACGAACTTGTATGTATGCTGTTTAAAAGCAGGCAGAAGAGAGTTGTGAGGACTGAGTGTGGAAAATCACACTGCCAAAGAAATCAACCTCTTCTTCATAATCAAAATGTTTTTATAAATTTGTCTCTATTTTGTTTTGATTTTGTCCCTTATAATCTTCCCTTGTGAGGTACTGTGTTTTTTATCATAAGGCGGTGTGTGTGGTCAAGGGGGAGTTAACTCTTCACTTGCATGGGCTTTAGATTGTGGCTGCAGTCGAGGTAAGATGTCATAATAATGGTTTTGGGAAGGGAACTGAGGGTTGAGGGACTGCATCTTTTCAGAAATTCTTAGCTGCTCTGTATTTCAATTTTTATGCCCATCATTTGAGCCTCAAAGGAAAAATGAGCATTTCTTATATAAGAGAAATGTTATCAAAAGGAAGGTATTAAAACTTTAGTGAACAAAAAGTTGTTTTTTTTAAATTTATTTTTATGTAAGGTAACCGTTAAAATTTACACGGTTGCCTCCCTATTCGTGGGGTTTAGAGTTAGGTTTTGTGCCCAAGGTACCAGTTGTAAGAGAGTTAGTAAAGCACTGCTTCAGATGTCAACTTCAACAGTTCACATCAGTTTAGCCAGGGCCAGTATTCACAACGGCGATTTATCGGCGATTAATTTTAACTCCGATTTATCTCTAAACTCAGACGATTCCAACTGCCTGTTCCGCTCTCCCTTGGCTGGAAACCAGTATATATAGCAAAGCGCAACCTAGGATCCTCTGACGAGCGTGCCTTATCTAACCGATCAAGATAACGCGGGGCTAGGGGATAAATCGAGTGTTAAAAAGATAAATCGCCGTTGTGAATACGGCCCCAGATCAATTCCTGAACAGGAAATTTGGCCTAAGTTTCAGCCCTACAACATTATAAGATTAAGCAGGCAAGAGATTTTTCCGTTAATTAACGGAAATCCGTTAATTCTGAAGCTCCAGGGGCCATTCGCGTGATTCGCGCAAATCCGTTGAGAAAATTGGGGGGGGGGGGGGTGAGGTTTTGTATTTAAGGCTATAAGCGTAGGGTCTGTAAGCCGACGTTCACTTCGGCGTGACGTCACGTGTCACCGGAAGTTGGTAGAGGTCACTCGCTTATCTATTTTTAGATCGTTCCGAATGTCGCAATTGGGGCGAAACGTCCAGCACCCCGCTGTGACGTAGTTCTCAAACGGTTTTAAAATGAAAAGATTGATGACGATGAACACAGTGAGTACAGGTGAAAGCAGTGAAAGATAGCGAGCTATTCTGGGCATTTACCGGAAATGTAGGTCTCAAATGGTTTGAAAATGAGAGACACTTTGAGGATGACCGTGTTTGGGAATATAGTTCGTCTGCTCGACGCGATCGCCATCTTGATCTTTCTCGACGCTTGCCCTGAGTTGCGCAGTGGCGGCGCTTTAAAGCGATGGACAGGAGCAGCGCTTGCGCCGAGAAACGCTTCGCTAAATTTCCCGCACATCACCGGTTGCAAGCGTCGTCAGCGCTTGCAAGCGGTGATGAGCGGGAATCTCGTCAGCACTTGCAAGCGGTGATGAGCGGGAAATTTAGCGAAGCGTTTGAGCTCCCGTCCATCGCTTAAAGCGCCGCCACTTCGCAACTCCAGGCTGCTTCAACCGATAAAAATGCTTCGGAAGCTGAAACCGAGTGAGATAGCGACAGCAAGAGAAATATACAAAGGAGGGAATGTAAAAAACTGGGCGTTTCAAATGGATGGAAGAAAAAGTTACCCTCTCTGGTGATATTGAGGTGAAAGTTGGCGACACGATCGCCAAAGAGAACTCAGCTGGGAAAGCAGTTTGCAGTTTGTGCAACAATGAAGTGATAAACTACGCCAACAACGGTAAAAAAAAGCTTTGTACAACACCTGACATCCAAAAGTCACGCTGTGAAGGTGGCTGCACAACGATCTACACAACGATATGAGCTTATCACAATACAAAACATAAGAGTGTGATAAATAAAATTTACATACTACCTGTCTATTTATTTATGTATTTATTTAGTAATTTGTTTAGTAAAGGTACATTTTATGGTAAGGAAACTTAAGAGCCTCAAATACAAACCATGCATTTCAACAATTATAATCTGGTGTTTGCTCATCAAAAATGTTGTTCTGGACTTGCCACAGCTGTCAGGAGAGTGACTTTTTAAAGTCAAAATTGTTAAAACTCTTGAGCTTCAGGGGGCTCTGCCCCCTGACCCCCGCAAGGGGCTTTGCCCCTCAACCCCACTGGAGGCTTCCGCCAGCCCCCAGACCCCCGCTAATTTTTTCAGTTAATTTCTCAATTTCAGGATCTCATGCCTGTTAAGAGAGAGAGTACCTATCGCCAATCTTTCCTACAGGAAATGCTGTTAGTGGTGGGTTAAATTAGAGCTCAGTTTTCATCAACTATCAGGTTTTTAAATTATTTGTGGGTTTTCATTAAATTTGAAGGTGAGGTTTCTGCATTTTTTCACTGGTACTGTAACTGCGGTTGAATTACTGAATGAGTGGTGAAACATTAGCTGATCAAGTTTTGAAAGTTCATATCTGATTAATAGTAAGTGATGAAATTTGAAAGAAATGGCAAACTTGAGGTGCACAGCTTCAAGAAGTGACCTGCACTATGGGAAGTCTTGAATACCTCTGGTAGTTTTGTTCTTGTGCAGCTTATAAGTTATAGTTCTGACATGGAGGGCTTCCTTAAATGAGATATCATTTTGAGCCATGGGATTCATGGAAGGCTGAATGATGGGGATGCTTATGTTGGACATCTCATTATTTACCATGTACCAGTGCACCATTTGTAAGGATATTTTTCTTCTCAAAGAAGGGCCTCCTGAGGACTTCACTTAACTCAATGACGATGCACCATATCATATGATGAGGTGAGGTGAGCAACGGTTGACGACGCACCTTATCATGTGATGTGGTGCTTATGTAAATTTCTTGTGCGTGTTGTGAGGGGCTCTTAACCAATCGAGGTAGTCTAGTTCTCTTATAAGATAGTGAAGAACATTGTAGATCGTCTGTGTCTCTGAATTTGAAGAGGATAAGGCACTGCCAGACTTTGTTTACACATGTGGCAAGGGGGCGATTTCAACGCTAAATCGCAATGGCGTCGCAGCAGGACGATGAGGATTTTGTTGAAATCGCTATGGAAGAAGAATAAGATGAGGAGGAGGATTTGCTCCTTTTTTCCGAAGAGTACAAAGATGAAAAAGATGCAGTTTTAGAGGAGCAGATCCTAGATATAGTGCACGAACTGCTGACTGAAGAAGAGGAATCAGAAACTGATCCGTACATGTTGTCAGCTGAGCAAGTCGGCCCCCCTCCAGCCGAACTACAAACAGGCACGCCAGCATGGTATCCTTCTTTGTTGCAATACTATATTCAAAATAAAAATAATGAAAGAATGACATTGATCTACAACAAGGATAAAGGAGACAAAGAGCTTTCTAATGATGGCAACAGTTTTTCCTTTGCTTGTTCAGTATTTTTCAGCAATTTCTGTTAAAATGCCCAGAAACATGCATCTCCAGTCAATACGAGCTAAAAATAGTGCCGTCTTCAATGAGTTAAACACTTGTTTTAAGTTTTCAAAAGCAAGTCCCCCGCAAATGATTGGGAAAAATGTCACGAATATAGAATGAAGTTGTTGCATGGTATCCATGATTAGAAATGTTTAATATATGAAAATGTTTTCATTTCATTAATCTTCTGAGGCTCCAGGAAGAGATACACATGTAAAATTGTGGCTGGTGAAACTTCTGCTCATGGAGAATAAAGGGAAAACTTAAAATGTACATCTCAAGACTTTATATGGGCACATTTTCATGCAGACCATGTTGATTTTTTTTATTTTAAAAACAAACGAAAGTGATCAGTAAACAAGTCCTAACTTGATTTAAATGAAATATTTGAAAAAATCCTCTCTGTAGCTTTGCACTTTAACTCTTATTATCCTGTACCACCCACTACCACCCATCCTGCTCAATCCTGTGGCTGTTACTTGACTGATTTTTTTTCTACAAATTGCATAATCCTTACTGGACTGGGGAATGAAACATGTGAATGACTTGCAGGACTTCAAAGATCTAGGAGAGCGTGCTTAAGTTTTATTGTTTACACAATGTATTGGTGAGGTTTTTTTAATTATAACACATTTTGTTCTCGTGATAATGTGTTGTAGAACCACCCATTCTCACCTGGCCGGAAAAAAATCATTAACTCACTAGAGTCATGGCTAAATATTGTGATTGTTCTCCGGAATTGTAAGTTTTTCATGCATTTTCAAACATATAATAATGAAAGCTCTTTATTTACTCTTTACATCCAAAGAATGATCTAAGTGACTAAAAGTGCTAATTATGAATTACACACCATAGAATTGAGTGTGTACATGCGCAAAAATGAAAAAGTAGGAAAAAACAGTTCACTAGCTGTTATGGGAAGCATGCAAGCACTCAGAAAATGAAAAACTTTCAATTTCAATATCCAAGTCATGCAAATATTTATAAACATTTATTATAGACAAGTACAAGCAGATGGAAGCTTGCAATCAACCAAATCAAAGTAAATGATCATTGAAGAGAAGGAACACATTTTTTGCTGTGTCCGTCAGCAGGAAAACACTGAATCTTCAAAACAACAAACAGGTCACAATGGTTCAAAGGCATAAGATAGTGAAAATTACTACCTATCAAACAATGATCTTTCCACACTATACACAGAAAGAATGACCAGAATATTTTTCACAAAGAATTGAGAATGCAAATGGAGAAAATGCAACAACTGCACAGTGGCAACATGTAAAACATGAAGGAAAATACACACAATGTCCATTATCTGGAAAGCATGCAATCACTGAAGAAGAAAAAACTTTCTCAACCTGAGCATGCAAGTGACTACATAAGTAAAATATCCAGACAAAAAGAAACACACAATGTCTACTCTTTAGAAAAAATCACTACTGATTTGATGACTCCTGAATGACTACTCCAGTACAAGGATGAAGAAAGTAAACAAGAAGCACACAATGTCCAATCTCTGGAAAGACTTCAACTACTTTGTACTGAGGCAGGTCACTTGGTGTAATCCTCTGCTGAGTGGTACAGCTTCATGCACAGCTTCGTCCACACACAAGGCAAGAAGAATCCCTTTAACTGCACTGCGGGACTTGCACGAGTTCGGCGAGGTGTCCATCGTGACAGACCTTGAACTGCTCGTGTCGGATGAACTTTCTTCGTCACTCCCACTCCAATCGCCAAGCTGATCATCAGCGATTTCCATGATTTCACGATCGCTATCATCACATTCATCATACTCTTCTTCTGATAGACAATGTGTAAGAGCATCTTCCTCATCAGAGCCGTCAGAAATCGCAAGTTCCAGCGTCTCCGTTCGTCGCTCTCTCGCCATTTTGTCAACACATACACCATTCACACAAAAATTATGATTTCTGATCATCGGTATAAAAGATTTACTAAAGGAACTAAATCTGCTTGCACATTCCTTCAGTTACACAGGCAAACAAGATTTATCTCCCTTAGACCAGTAGAACCAGAGCGAGAAATTTGCAATCACATCGCAAACAATCTCGCGATACGACTCTGGCGGGAGGACGCCTATCGCGATATTTCTCGTGATACGACTCCAGTGAGTTAAGGCTATGTTTCACTATCAAAGAGGGGGTCATTCAACGCAGCTTTTTTCTTGTTTTTTTTTTTACACATCCTCCATCCTGTTAAAAAGAAGGTATTATACAATTATTTCAAAATTGTAACCCCCAAATAAATAAGTTTTATGGGTGTTTATAACAACATT